>JACCGJ010000668.1:0-27177 GCA_013407085.1 Atriophallophorus winterbourni | reverse complement strand
AAAAAAAAAAAAAAAGAATGAGGGCCGTTGTACGCTCACAACACACTCCACGACCGGTTTCGTGTCATTTTTTGAAAACCTTGCTCATGATTCTAGGTGAGATAATCAACAGAAATTAAGTTCGTTGACTTTTCTTGTTCATCCCGTTAGACCGTATCATGATTGCATAGTGAGTGACAATTTGTGTTGTAGTTCTGGCCTCCAATCACGCCCTGTATCGAATTTGTTGTGTGTTGCTTACGCATCCCAGGCGTGTCCTATTACATCAGCGTTCAGGCTTTCGGTGCCATCTGATGACGGAGCAAACGAGTGCCAGAAATACGTTGTGGATTGCGTAGGTAGCCTGGGTTGTAGCAGACACCAAAACAATGGTCCTTTTGAGCGCTTGAACGCAAAATAACTGAAGTCTTCTATTACAGTGGTCAATCAGAACTGTATACCTTTGTTTACCACTGTTTCAAGACTCACTGTCTCCACCCTGATACGCAAACAGCCAGAAATCGGTAGTGATGTGGTTAAGGGATGTGGATGTGAGCACCAAATATATTGGCCGTGTACAACCGCGCCTTTTAGTGTTTGACCCCTAAGACCACGATATATGATGGATTTTTTTATTGAACATAGTGGTTCTTTGTAAGAATCCTATTTAACAGTCGCATACAAGTATACCTTTGTTTGCCACGAATTTGAGAACAATATGAAAACAGCCTCAAGTTGGAGGACAGAGACTGCGTGGAATCCAAGCTAGCCTGACTTAACCGTGATTGTATTGGGAATGATAGTGACTCACGCATACGACAGAATGTCATACTGTAGTAAGTCGGGGGTAGGGAGAAACCAGAAATGACGGCATCAGTTCAGTTCAATTCAACAAGTGGCAGGTGGCCAATTATCGCATTTCCGTTTCATCAGTCCAATATTAAGCACGTTCCCTCCTCGCGTTGTACGCACGCACATCGATTGTGTCTCGATTCATCCCTGAGTTCAATCCGCCCATCGTTCATCCACGGATCCCGCAACACATGAGAAGCCGATTGGTCGAAGGCGTTTATTACACACAAGACAATGAACAAAACACACGTCTAACATATGTAAGCGAAACAAACAATCCCAACACTGGTCCTCAAACGTGTCTGCCCCGGTTGGAACTCCGACGTGATTAGTCAATCGATTTTGTGCTAACCGGATCACTTGAACCCTCGTAACGCAGGGCTCGTGTGACTGACATTGAGAAATCGGTATCGTTGGATTGCGGCTGAGGTTGTCCGTCTTCGCATAGTTCAGAAGATGCTGTCGCTCGAACCGTACCCAAACCGGGCGTATCACCATCGCTATCTATCTATGCCCTACGCCTGCGGCCCCTATTCGTTTCACCTAATGTTTTTGTTGACCTATTTCGATCGATATCGATCATAGATGTACATCGCAATTGCAGGAATGTCACATCCTCTACAGCGTCTCAAATTACTAGGCTAACTAAAGCGCACTTCTTGAAGGTTTGAGTGCTATATTTCTATGTCCTACACCTGCGTTCCCTATTCGTCCCATCTGATGGTGTTCGACATTTTTCCTGCATTGTTCTCCACTTGTTCTATGCATCTCCGATAATTTTTCACGGTCTAATTGAGAAGAATTTCTTGATGATTAAAAAAGGTATTAAGGTTATCTCACGACTGAGCTGTGCCTCTAGCGATTTAATTCGAGATATGATCGTCGAACAACACTTCCGTGAATGTGACAGATTGAATAGAGTCATTTCTTCCATTAATGCACGATAACTGCATGAGGTCCTTATGGCTTGCAAATCGTTCTCATCTACACGAAGCTAATATCTCGTCCCTTATTCGAGAAAAAAATTCATAAATTCTTTCGTCCCTTACCTTGCCCGTTATTTGGTTGATCAATCGAAAGTTATTCTTGATCTAAGGAGGCGACTGACAGCGTAAATTTCGAACCCATTTTGACGTAACGTGTTATTTATTTTATGGGGTTGAATTACTACTATTGATGAAATTCGTGTACAGGAATAAAGTCATCATTATCTTCTTCTTCAGTTTCACGCCCATACGACCAAGTTTGAAAGATCGGTCGATAACCACTCAGTCTGCAATAAAGGCAAATCGGAAGTAGATGCAGGCAGGGCGCGCCAACTATAACCTTTTGGTTTTCACTGTCTCACAACAAAATAAAATCGCCATCGATCTTGTCAATCTTACCCGATATTGACTTGATAATTTACTTTGTTCACCATTTAAATGCACTTGGAATCCGATTGTAATATTCCGTCCTGGCAAGCGCCAACAGCACGGATATCGATCATGCGGTGTCTGCGTGATGGGAATGTGGATATTTTTTACTTTTATGTGGTCTCGTGGACACCGTTTTTGTATTTAACCCATTGTCTACGGGAATTGGTTTATGTATTGTATGATATTTTTGTGTTATTCTGCTTAATTATGGCATAAATAAAACACATGATTAATTTTTATTGATCAGATACCAAACGCTGCCTGACAAGTGCATACCGATGGTGACCGAAGGTACCGACGGGAGCTACTGAGCAATCGACTGCTTGTTTGAGGTGGTAACTAGAGTTACCGTCAGTACACAAAGGGTTAAATCAAAAGGACACAATTTATGGGAACAAAAATTGCTATAGTGGAGTCTAAAATTAGATCCTCACTGAGTTCGTTCATCGTCCCCAAATAATAAATGGTTACCAGAAGGTGCAAGGTGCGGCTCCCATCCTTCGCGTTTATACTGGCTGTTGTCGGGCTTACAGTCTCCACTGGACGAAAGTGACCCATCAGAAAGCGATTATATTGTATTATAAGCACTTAAGGTGGATGCCATAAAAAAGACTTGCAAAAGTGCTCTTGTCATTGACCCTACGAGTGGGGAAGATCTTGCTAGTACCCGCTCATTTTAGAGAGCGACTGAACTGTCGAAGAAATTTTTATTCTGTACGTGTATGTTTCACTTGGAACTACCTACCCTCGAATGTTGCACATGCACCCAACTTGGATATATTCAAATCAAGCTTAGACAAATTTCTGTCGACCCATCCGAACATTGAGACTATGTATTCCACAACCTAATAACTTTGAACTCACACATCAAATCATCTCGACCCCATGGACATACATGTGCCATTCCACTGAGTGAAAACAGTTTCTATCATTTGGATTTTTACCTGATTCCCGAACTGTTCGTTAAGCAAACAAATCCCGTTTTTACTGAGATATGTTATTTGTAAATTTCCATATTTTTCTGTGGCTTTTGTAAAGCTATATGCTTTTTAGACCATTAAAATTGTATTGAATTGAATTGAATCATCTACAAGCTAGGGAAGAGCAGTTCAGTTCAGTTCAGTTGCACAGGACAGTAAGTGGCGAACGAGCCAATCGAGCGTCCAGAATTTCTTTCGGTGGAAAGCTGCAGAGAAGCAACCACCACTGCCAAAGCGTTTATTCTTATTGTGGTTTGGATATCCTCGACGATCGCGATGCCAAGGGATTATCCGGGTTGTATTTAGGAAGCACCACGTTATGAATGATGCTGGAAAGATAAGAATACAATTCTCCTCACCAGTACGGTGAGAGGTCGGCTTAAAAATTAGTGTATTAAACAAACAGAACTTTAGCATTTACTTACTTACCAAACAACGATAAAAATGGTGAACAACCTAATCTTGCATAAAAATTAGGGGGAGAATTCAGGAAAAAGCTTACCCCAGATGCGGTCCAAACCCTGCTTAAAACTTGCGACAGAACTGCAGGATATAAGTTCTTCTGGAAGCCGGTTCCAGAAATTTACCACCCTGAGGCTGAAAAAGTTTTTCCTGGAGTCTAGTCTACATCGCTCCTTAGCAAGTTTGAGTGAATGGCCCCGGGTGCCCAGCTCAGGACTTAAGGCAAAGAAGTCGGTCATGCTAACGCCACTTAACCCCTTCAAGATCTAAAGGTTTCAATTAAGTCACCTCTCAAACGACGGCGCGTAAGTGAAAAAAGATCTAGGGACTTTAGGCGTGCAGCGTAAGGTTTCCCTCGCTGACCCTCAATCATGCGAGTTGCGAGACGCTGTACGCTTTCGAGTTGAACGATATCCTTCTTGTAGTAAGGGCACCACGCCTGGACACAATATTCTAAATGCGGCCTAACTAATGCCTTGTAAAGGGGCAGGAATACATCGGGTCTTCTGCTGGATAACACGGATCTCAGCCGAAAGAGAACTTTGCGAGCACGTTGAGCTGCAGCGGCGCATTGGTCCTCCCATTTGAAGTCCGTCCTAACTAGTACTCCTAAATCCTTAACACGCTGTGTGGCGCTTACAGTGAGAGAATTGCCCGACACCTGAACTGAAATCTTATCAACCAGCAGATACTGTTTTCGTCTGCTAATCATATATCGCGCCGTCAGCGTGTAACTGACATCCTTCGTCCTAGTAATGCCTATCTTTGTAAGTGCTACCGGGGAGATTGTTTAGTCATTCGAAAAGCTGTAGAACCTGAAAACATCGGGCGATTGTGATGTACATCCAATGTCGACATCGACCAACACACATTCAGCTATTAGGTATTTATTGATTTAGAAAACATTAGTCAGCGCTTTCTCCGTTATTTCAAGCTACACAAGCATGATCGTGCTGGCCAGTCTCGATCAGTGCTAACATCACGTGGTGTATGTGAGTGAAGGCGTGTAAATACGGGTATTGTGTGACATTTTACCCGTTTATCTATTAGCCCAATCGACCAATTGTATTAGCTCTTACGGAGACGCAGGCGTAACGTTTTTCTTATCGAAAATATTTTCCACAACTCGTGCCAATCGACCATCTGATTTCAATTTCCCGTAGAACGTAAACGTTCCTTCGCGATAGCCCAACAACGAAAGCAGAAGATGATATATCAGAAATGTAAATAGAAAATAAACATGGGGACAGTATTGCACCCTGCAAGACACCAGGCGGAATCGGTATCGCGCGGGAAGTTTTGTCATTCACGAACGTATATTGAAGACGACCTTCGAAGTAGGATGCAATCCAATGAATAATGCTTGAGCGAACACCACATTCAGATAGTTTTCGAAGTTAGGAACTTCGTACAACACTGTTAAACGCTTTGCTATAATCCAGAAAACAAAGTTGTACAGCTTTCGATTTACTGTCAAGAGAACGTGAAATATGATCAGTAAGCAAAGCGACAGCTTCAACTGTTGAACGATTCTTAAGGTGATACAATGCTTTCGAGTACTTTAAGCATCGGTGACTTGTATGCCACTGCTGAATAGGGTTCTAACAACCAACCACGGTGTTAAAACACAGAATCACATTGTGATTCGTGGTCAAGCACTCAAGACGCTTATGGATGACCAAAGTAATGTCTTGTTCACCGCACTTACACACCACGACCGGTTTCCGGCTGTTTTCCGTTTTCAAACGAAGACAGTAAGATCACGTTCAATGGATAAGTGGTAAACAAGGTTATACTTGAATGCCACTGTTGCATAGGGTTCGTACAACGAACCACGATGTTCAAAACACAGAATCACATAGTGATTCGTCGTCAAGAACTCAAGGCGCTTATGGATGACCAAAGTAATGTGTTGCTCACATCCTCCGAAAATACACTCCACTACCGGTTTCGGGCTGTTTGCCATCATCAGGTGGAAAGATCAGGTTCAATGAGCCTCGAAACAGTGGTATGGTGGTAAACCAGGTGATACTTGGATGTCACTGTTGCATAGGGTTCGTACATCGAACCACGATGTTCAAACACAGAAGTGATTCTTGATAAAGTGTTCAAGTCGCTTATAAACGTCCAAAGTTTAGTATTGCTCATTCGGGCACCACTACCGGCTTTATGGTTGTTTGACTCAGTAAGATTAGGTTCAGCGAGTCATGAAACCACATAATAATGTGAACAAAGTTATATGCACAAGCCACCGTTAAATGGCGTTCAAATACCGAATCACAACGTGATTTCCTGTATCTGTCGAATGAAGGCAATCAGCCCGAGATCAGCTATGGAGTGCGAGAGATGTAAGCAACCTAAATACCTATGCAAGCATTCATGTTTGCCTGTCATGTTCTGTCCGAATTCGCTTTATGTGCAGAGGTCACTAGACGCTGGGATTGGCATAGCAACAATCAACACGATTAGCATGGATTTGAGGTGTGCACGCGTGTGACAAGTCATGACAACACACACATTCACCCACCTCGGGAATTTCGAGTTGCTGTGTCTATCATCCCCCTGTTAAGGTCAACACGACTGATCTTATGTGCGGTCGTTTCTGTGTGTGGGGTGGATGGCTGGACAAGATGAATCGCCGTGCGGGTTGGCGAGATTAATGTGGAGCTCGATTGGGGTGTGCAGATATGTCGCGGTGACTAACTCAACATATAACTGCACTCAGTCTGCGTCAAACGATGAGAGTCACATTTTGAATCGTCTTGAGTGTTCGACCAAGAACCACTCGATGCTTCTGTGCTTGAACATCATGGATCGTTGGCTGATAGTGGTTTTGTTTACCACTCTCTACAATTACAAGGCTCACTGAAACTAATCTAACTGTCTCCGCCTGATGACGGCAAGCAGCCAGAAACTGTTGGTGGAGTGTAGGTGAGTAACACATTACATTAGTTAATTACAGGCGCCTGATCACTCTGCGATAGTGTATTTGAACATCATGGCTTGCTGTAAAAACTCAAGTAAACAGTGATTTTATTGTTGAAATTTGTTTGTCACTATTCCACTGTTTTGAGGTTATCTGAACTTAATCTTACTGTCTCTCCATATTGACGACATATAGCCAGAAACCGGTTTTGTAATCCGCTTTCTGCTGCTTCAGACAAACTTACAACCTGTGTAACTTGTGTTCACTAATCTGCGGGGTGAACTACGCGACGCATTCTACAGTAGTCTTTTTGTATCGAGACTTAAATCCACAGACCTCACTCGAAAGAAACACGTCAAGTATCTAGGCGTCACCCTGTCAGATAACTTTACTTGGATCATTAGCTCAATTTTCTCCTTATTTAAGTTTGTAGGCCTTCTTTCAACGCTTTTCACGTTCGTTCTTTTGGTGATACGCATGGGCTGATTTCTCACTTTTACTTCACCTATATATTACGTCATATTTTGTACATTTAACCTGCTATATTACTGACACTACTTTCAAAAATTTGTGTTGTATCAGGATCAGTTCACGCGTAAACTTTCCTTCTTTTGAAGACGGACGGAAAACAGTTTCGAAACAGCACTTTTCATCACGCGATCAGCTTATCAACATCATCGTCACTGCTGCTTCGCAGTCGCTACACTAAAATCTCAAATGTGAAACATACTCAAAGTTTCTATCAACGTTTATCATATTACCTTCCAGAACAGGTTTATGTTGAAGGAACTTTGCATAAAGATATTTTTGTCGAAAATAATTTTTATAGAGATTAGGGTCAAATTTATCTCGTTGATATGATATGCATATTTTCTGCGAATATTTTATTCGCATTTTTGAGATTTTGCTTTTTTTCTAGCAAAAGTAGTGAGCTGAAAGTCCGAAATATTCACGGGCTGTGCTACATTATCGTCCGTCACAAGGTAAGATCAGGAAGCACTAGAAAATATTTCGAGGAGAACTGATAACTGTTTCGGACACCAACTACATTCCGCGGGTGTCAAGACATTCGGATTTATTGACCAGAATACTTCCGTTATAGTCGTACACAACGTTTGAGCAGACGGTCTTCTCTTTCGCCATAATTCAAGTCACCACCAGGATATAATTGTAAAAGTAACTTTTACGTTCAGTGTACACGCAGAACTTAAAACAACAGCTGTACGATAAATGTATTTTGTGGCAAATAAAGGTAATCAATACACAATCAAGGTCAACGGCCGAAGCAGGCCAGCGGATGAGAACAATGTCCAATCACAACAATCATACGCACTTCAACCAATCAGGAATCGGTTAATCATTCAATGGATCGATAAATGTCTAGAGCGCAGTAGAAGAAGAAGAAGAATGACTTTATTCGTGTTCACGAATTTTCAGCATTGTCCGAAAATACTTGAAATTTCGGATAATAAAACGGTGTAAAATTAATCATGAAAATAAAGCTAGCAATGAATCGGTTATTTCAAGTTTTTGGTAACGTTTCGCTTCTGAACACAGAAGCTTCGTCAGACCAAGGGTGTCGGTACGAACAGTGTTCAAGTTTAAATGGCATTTTCTTGACCAATCCTGAGTTCTTTAAGCTAGACAGGGGAGATCATGATCACACCTCCGAAATGCTGTGTTACTCCCTAAATTGTTTATTTAGTGTTTGTAAAATTAAGAAAACATAGCAAACGGAAAAAGTTCACAACGTATCCGTAAGATGCTCAATGTGATTGGCTTTCGACTTGATCGTTGGAGCAAGTTTCGGTAAGAATAACACTAAAGTTGATCACAGAGATGTCGTTTAAAAAACCGTTTCTAACACATCTTCATGGGCAACGGAACTAGCGCATGAATGACGGAAAAGCATGCAAATGAATATTTTGTTTTAGCGCATGGAAAGTTTATAATCACTAATTATTTTGAAGTGCAGGAAAAAATACAGAACTGTGCAAAAATGAGACAAGATACAAGAGTAGGCAAGGCGCGAAAGAAGTTTATGCCCAACGCATCAAAGACTAAAGGCATAGAAGAAAAGCCTTTGCACGTTAGCAAGTATAACATCGAAATTTCGAGCTCAGGTTAAGATGGTAGAAATAGTGACAAATTCCTCTTTAATAAAATCACGGTTAATCGATAAATACAAACACGATGTTGGAATCATTATTTCCTACAGCTTCTGATACAAGTGAAAATATTCCAGGAAAACAATCACGTGCAACAAATTCCATCGAAACGCCACGGAAAATGCTGATTTGAACCGAAAACTCTGCTGGTAGCCAGTCACCGTTAACGCCATCTGTCTTTAGGTTACCACATGTGGCGTGCTAAAACATCACAAAATCGATAGCCACCTGGATGTCGCTATTGTTTCCAACTGTTCCGAAGATGGCCATCGTGCTTCATGATGAATGGCTGTAAATGTTGTTTCGAAAAGGTTTATTCGTGACCTAGTTATGTGAAGGCGATAGTGCGGACGATAGAACGGTAGAATTGTCCAATAATAAGGCTCTTTGGTTTCGATTCAACAGAAGGTCGTCAAATATTGAGTTGAATGTTCTGCAAGTCGTTTGTCACATTATGCGACATCCTGGTTACAATTTTGCAGAATACACAACAGAGTCACTACCCTCATTCGGCAGGACAAACAACAGTATCAACAATGTATGGTGGAACGAATGGAAGAAAATCCGAAATTATTGTACAAAATTGTGAATGAAAGTACCAAAGTTAAACCAGGGGTTTTCCCGATCATGACAGAAGAAGGATTGACCGTCACAGTCCAAGAGACGACAGATGCACTTTCGTGCTTTTACTCTCAAATCTTCTGCCCAAAACAGCAATTATCGCATCAAGAATTATCAAACACAGTGAAACCACTAAGTGAACCGGTAATAGATCAATTCGCAGTGGAGCGACACCAATGGAGCGGTTCACTCCCAAAACACTTCCCTGCATTATAAATACTTACATTCATCCAACGATGGAGTATTTGATCCTAGCCTGGGCACCGTGGCTGCGCAAAGACATCGACCTCTTGGATAGAATTTACCACCGAGCTACAAAGCTAGTTGATGGGATGCAGCACGTCCCATATCAAGAGCGAATAGCCATACTAGGTTTGCCTGATTTTACACAGAGGCGAACGAGGAGCGACGTTATTCTAGCTTACAAAATACTGCGAATCGAAAACCACCAGCTCCGTGATCTAATAAAAATAATTTCCCCTCGGAATACACGTAGTCACTCAAGTTGCCTCGCAATAGCACACTCAAGACTTGACTGTCGGCGCCATTTCTTCTCTGTGTGTATCTGCTTTCTATGGAATGCACTACCGCAAAACGTTGTGAATGCAACAACATTTGATGTTTTTACAGCAAAACTAGATGTATATATCAAACAACACACCATAATCGGGCCTGTGTATTGAATCAACATAAACCCAGACAAACATGCATTAATGCGTTTTTGATTACATTTTCTTTTTTGTAATAGTTGTCATCCAATGGTACATGTAAAGCAATTGCTTTTTTCACCATAAAATCTTGATTCGTGATAGCATATTTATAGTTCATAATCAGGATGAAGGCATACTCCGCATCAACAACACGGACTGCACTACACGAGTAGCAAGTATCAAATGCTTATCTGCCGTACAAACTTGACAAATATACGCAATTGATGATGAGCCTGCAAACGAGACGAGACGCCTACATATTGAATGAGCTATGCATTCAATCAAGTTCCATAAACTAGCAGAGCAACATCATCACGATAACTTTCTCACGGCTTTCAATTCCATGCAAGTTCTCCTCACTACTGCAATTGACAAGATACAAGAATGAGATCGCAAGTCTGATCCAGGCACAGTCATAGACTACGCGTGTGTTAAAATACTGTCAGGTTGTCCAGATATGAGAACAGAAAATATAAACGTCAGTGAGACTCAGGCGTGTATTCGCATGCAGCTTAGTACCCATGACAAATCGATTTATCACGGTGTTTGCTGTACAGCACGTAAGCACTGCATGATTACACAACCGTACAAACACCCCAAGATGCTAACATCATGAATTATAGGCAATCAAACAGAGTAGGATTCATCGGAGCTACTTTCATGCGTTCCAAATTTCTCCAAAGGCAAGTCACGCGTCGTTCCACAGCGAATTACAAGCCGAAAGTTTTATCATAGTGAAAAATTAAAAATGGAGATAAGGGAGTCATTCTTACCATAAACTACGTTTCGGTTTACTGCCTTACCTAAGTTCAGATGAAAGATCATCTGCCAAGAATAAGAGCTAAAGGTGTACAGAAACAACTACCATGATATGATAAGCTATGTGAATGTAAAGCGCAAACCGGCGTATATTCATGTCGAAGAAGAAGAGGATTTCCTTGTCTGACTTTTTTGGAATTAATTCGTATTAGTGAATGGGATTTATAAAAATCAGTGCTCAGACCCCAGGGAACAGCGACTTACTGTTTGGTAAACACGTATTTTGGTTTTGATACTAATCCCAGGATGGCGCCAAGATGTCTTTCAACTGCAAAAACCCATCACGCGCACGAAAATCCTTTTATTTCATTTCATTTTTCACTTCATATTTGGGCAATCGAGGCACTCGAAATAGGATCATATTCAATTAAACACCTAGTGTAACAGAAAATGCCTTGGTTTTTGCTACGAATCACTAGCATTGGATAAATATCATTTTCAAAGTTCAACAATCCATGTTGTAGATTTTGGAACAATACGGAAGCCTCCTTTGACTTTCTTACTTTCAAGAATCCTATCATAAAGCTCCATGCACGAAGTTTGTGCAAGGTGATAAAATAGGTCGATACTTCCTCGACACGAAAATACTCAATTTCTGTGTACGCATATCTTAGGGGCTGCACCCGAAATGTCTGTTTTTTACAGGAACGAGGGTATACTTCATTCGAAACCCGAGGTAATCCCACGTCTCCGAAGGGAAGGTTTTTGGTGTGTGGCTGGTTTAAAAAGTGAAGCTTCGGCTCACCGACCAGCATAATCATCATCATAGACAACTTTACACCAATAACAAGTACCGGGTACTCAGCCGCAATACAACCAAGGCATGTTAAAAATGCTAAAAAAATGAGGAAGTGTGGGACCTAAAATGCTACTGAACCAATACAAGATTAGGGACAGACACACTGGTGGGATGAAGTGCATACACCTTGAATGAGATACGCATTCAATCAAGTTCTATAAACGAGCAGAGCGACATCAGCCTGACAGCTTCCGTGCGGCTTTCACTGTCAAGCAGTATAACACGCTTTTCTCGCCATTTCACTTGACAACATACAGGATTAATCAAACACTTCAAGATGATGGCTAAAACACTGAACACGATTTTGAGCCACATCAATAAGCGTAAAAAACCACTCCGAATTCAGATCTCATGGACCCAAACTTACGAAAAAAATTGAACCAACTGCAGCTAGTTTAACAGTCAAAGCCCTCATCCTCGAGAGGCAAGTCAGAGTCTGGCCAGGCTTACAATGACGCTATTCCGAGTTATAAGTTGCAGTTCTGTTGTGTCCTGAGTCTCAGCTTGGTCATTTCATAAACATCCTGTGTTGTTCTGTTCTCTATCTCAGTGGGATTTGCCTCTCGAATCATCTAGTTAATCACCTGGCACAACTGTCTCTCGAATCCAGTACATAGCAAGTTCACTGCAATGACTTAAATGCTTACCGCCGAAGTATCATGAATCCAGACACAAACTACAGTGGCGACAGGCTGAGAAAACACAGAACAAGAATTAAACGCTGCCTTCATTAAATCGTAGTTGGCTCACGTGGATGCAATTTAAAGGGTGACGTTAATTAAATTCCTGTGCTATTAACAGGACGATCCTATCTCGCAATACGATACACGCTCTCAAGAAGCTCCTACTTGGCACCGGGATCAGGGCGACCATGAATGCCCTGGCCCCAAGTGGAGATTCGCCTTTAAACTGACGAGTTGAAACAAGCGAGACCGCGGGGACGCACATTTTTTTAAAGAATGTCTCAATCTGCACTTATTTATCTTACTTTACAACATTTAAAATGTCATATGTCTATTTACTCCGTGATACTGCAAGTTTTTTTCTATTTTTCAGGGCATGCTCTGCTCTCCCAGGTGGAACCATCCACCCGCCCGCAAGTAGTTAACCAAACTCTCGACATTTGTGCATAATATCCTGTAGTTAAATTTTCAAGCTTGTCGCAACATACTATTGACTATTGGACGAGAGAAGGACGAACACCAAAGTTACCCAGCTCACGGGAATTTTGTTTACAGGCATTCATCCAGAAAAAAGGTCAGCAGGTTCCGTTTTCCGGTCGTGCTTTTTCAATGAGCATTACAGAGAAATTTTGACCAGATTGGTTTCACGAATTTCAGTGTGGGTTAAAAGGAGGTACCCGACTTATCCTGCTTTAGTACTATCGTGTTAAATCCTGAAAGTTGATTCATGATTGCTCGGTTTCATTTGACCCCGAGCTTTAAAATAGTTCAGCCGCAATGCGCTGGCTTTTCAAGGACAAAATTTCACGCTTGTCGATTTTTGATCACGTGATTTATTCAAACGTAGCGTAAGACGGTTGACCTTGAAACGCGACCACAATGGCCAATTCGGTAGCGCTCATGTTTGCTATGGACACGAAACGAGTCCCAAACCACATTATGCAACAAGCGGAGATTATTCATAAAAAGCAAGCTAGGGCCAAATTTGAGCACTACACTAGAGAACAATGCGCGTCTTTGAACAATGTGATCATTGAAAATTTGCCCAGTGTGAATGGATTGCCACTGTCAGCATTTCTTAGCCGAATGCGTGGCTATAGTCCTCTGATACGTCATGGAATGACACCGGTGGTAAAACTGATCGAGGAAGAAGTGGCAAAATTGTCAGAAGCCACTCTGAGTTCTGACACACTTCCACCGAAATACAATCACCACGACAAACTGCACGCTATACGAAATCTGTGCAAAATCGCCGCAAATAAAACTGACGCCCAATATATGGCTGAATGGTTGACTCAACACGCTGGAATGTTGAACGAAGCCGTGGCCGCTAGCATAGCTACCGAATGTCGGGACTTGCTACAAGAATTGTGCATTGGGATCGCATTCTTGGCCCGCCAATTTCGTTTTCGAATATACGACAAACTGGAGATGGTGATTGCTGCCTTGGTTCGCACCATGGCAGTGATGCTTATCCCATGGGAATCTTACGTGGAACATTACCGCGAAGCTAAGGAACGTCACAACGACCTCGAACTGGCGAGAGGTCGACAAATTTTATTTCATCACCCGAAGATGGAATATCAATTTCACGAGGTGAACCATCGCACTTTAGGTTACATTTATTACACGCTAGGTGATCTTCTATTCAGTTGCCCTTCCCCGAAGTTGATACATTTCTTCGAATGCCGGATCTTCCGCCGCAAAGAAATGACGCGCAACATCCTGTTCACAATCTTACACGTGGTTGTGATCAACCTAAGCGAACTTCGATCAGAGGCGGAACGTCTAGTCAACGAAGCTGCTCAACCAAGTTCAGTCAGTGTGCCCCAGGGACGATCGATGACCCCTTTGATGAGCCGACGAGGGAAGATCTACTCGGAGACGCTGTGGAATGAGCTACCCGCTAACTTATATTCCGACATTATCCGAGTTTACAACGACCGAAACAGAGCGAATAAAGTTCTCATCAACGAGATCATGGCAATCTTACGCTCCCATGCACCTGAAAAATTGCCACTGTTTGAAGAAGCCACGCTGAAGGCTTTGGAAATGTACACCGGGGCTGGAGGTGGTCGGTTGGCAGAGACCTATCAAATCGGACGTCCAGGCGCGACCCGCGATACAGAAGGCATGGCAACCGGAAGTGGAAATGTGCCTGGGCGACGAAGGAAATCGATTGCACAAGAAAGCATGACGGGAAGTCGAGTCAGTCGAATGGTCGAGTTGGATCAGACGGACAAGTCGATGGAGAATCAATCGATAGAAACCGCAACTTCCAGTTCATCGGATTTGAATTACAGCTCCGACTCAACGAGACAAGAAACGCGGATCTCAAGGAGGACGGTGATCGTACCGAAATTGCCCGAATTAGGGCCCACTACCAGATTTCCGAGGAAATGAAACAAACGAACAACGAAGGTTACAGGAGCAGCTACCAAAGTTCCCACAGGAGTGTATCAATTTGGGTCAGAGGTCACCCGTTTGTTATAAAAAAAGAAGAGGTTTATGTTTGAATGGGTTTCTTTTGCTTTGTGAGTGGCAGGACTGCATGTTTATCGATTGGAGTCAGAGGTCGATTACATTTTGTGCGAACAGCAGGCGATGCGGCAAATGACACAGATGCTTTATGCCTTAATTCTGATAATGACGGGCAGCAGCGTCATGATTGCACAGTGGGAACACTGGCACCTTTTAAGAGAGGGTTATTGATCAAACCCAACCGCGGTTTGACAGTGTACTAAACCACACCATACGAATATCCAAAAAGGATTCAAAGAGGGGCATGAAAGGTAACTGCGACAGCGGGCGAATCCATGTCAGCTCTACGAGCTCGTGCCAACGAAACTTGAGGGGTCCCTAGCCATAGGCACATTCTCAGGTAAAGAGTGTAACAGTCTTGTTGTTGTTGGCCTTCTTCGGTCGATGTCGACGATAGATGTAAATCACAATCGCATGAATTTTCATGTTCTACAGCTTTGTGAATGACTAACAGTCTAATTCAGGAGGAACAATATCTCCGGCAGCGCTTGCAACGATAGGCAGAGCTCGGTTGTATTACATCAGTTGCACGCCGGCGGCGTGATCTGCGTTCAGCAGCCAAGAACCCTATCTACTCCTCCCCAGTTTGCAGACGACGCTTTACACAATGCCTCCAATGTGAGCGGTCAAGAGCAAGTTTTTCCCAACTAGCCGGGTCAATGCCAAGAGCAAATGTCTTTGTACCGCAAGTGCGGTCTGCCCAATGGTCGACTTCCTAATTGCAACTCATTATAGAGTAGATCTTTCGGAATACGGCCATTTTCCATTCTGTAGACATGATCAAGCCACCGCAGGCGGCACTGTCGTAATAGGGTGAACATGCTCTGTAGACCAACTTTTGAAAGCACTTCAGCATTAGTCACTCTGTCAATCGTCGGATGCTTCGTAGATGGGCAACACTGTAACAATGTACATAGAAAGTATAAACAGTTGGAGGTTTAAATACAAATCGAATCCATCAGAAACAAAGACACCATTAAGCGGACGCCTTGTTCTGACGGACAAGTGTGATACACAGAGACAAATCTGAATACCGATAGGGAACTATCGAAAGCGATAGATCCATAGAACAAATGGAATGGGCCATGGTGAATAAGTATGATTGCACATACGAGCATTTTAAATGCGCAGTGTGACATTAAAAGAAGAGCTTCTTTGCACCATGTTATGACACGCTCTCCACCGCATCCTTAAACGACTCTCAATTAACTCCGCTAAGCTGTAGGACAAACGGGTGGCTGTTCGGCTTGTAGTACACGCAGTAAGCAACCTATCAATGAAAAATCAGTCAATATTGATCGTGTTGGGAACAACTTGCTCTTGACCGCTCACGTTGGAGGCATTGTGCGAAGCGTCATCTCCAAGAGCAGATACTGCCCTTCAATGCTGAACGTAGATCACGCCGTCAGCATGCAACAGAAATCGTTCGTCCAAGTAGGGCCTAGCGCTGTAGGAAAGATTGTTCCTCCCGAATGGAACCGCTTGTGATCGACATCGACCGAAGGGGGCCAACATCACCATCAACAACAGCGTTCATCGTGGACGCTTAGTGAGTTTCGTTCACAAGACAGGCTATGAGGTTCATTCAGTGGATAAACCAGCTCAGTAACGGTTGTCATTCTTGTCTTATCAGTGTTCCCAGATTAAACAGCCAGCACTCGCGAGGCGTTGACCGTTCAGTTGACTACGAAGACCAAAAGTAAACGATATGCGAAGAGCTGGAGACTGTTCGCAGCGTAAAGTCAACACCAATTCGGAATATTCGAATCTCTTCTCACACACCGGAAAGTAGAGCTCCACGTTCGGTTTCGAGTGACATGTTCGGAGCCAGGATCAGGTGGAGAACATCATCAGCTGTTGAATGATATGTAAAAGAGCTAAACATGGCGAGAGTTTGAAGAGATCCGGTTGGCACGAAATCGCCCGACAAATCAGATCCAAATGACAGCCGGTGCATAGATATATTTGAGCTGCGGGTTGTGATTAAGTGACTTACATATAAGTAAGCTGTTTGTCTGTGGTTATTCTTTAACATTTGAGTCATAAACGATTAATCTAATTGGTTTTTATTGCTTCGTGGGTGTGAAGCGCAACGCAATAGATGACTGGACATGAACCATGGGTGACTTGATAGAGGTTGCATTGAGTCTTTGAGGCGTGGGTGGAGAACAGACGTTAGAACTTGAAATCCGATTTGACCTTACGTGACCTGACATAAAGACAACCATAAAATACTTTGGAATATATACACTCGTGTCGGGCCGCGGACAAAAGATTAAGACAGCGATAACGGCAGTGACACCGCAGTTTATTGACATCAGCGATGTAAATAACCCAGTGTTGGTTACACGAAGTAGGAGTAAGAGAAATTTGCACGTCTACGAATAGGCAAAAATGTGTAGTAGTAAAAAAATAGTTGAAGTGAACGCTAGCACATCGACTCGAACCAAGACCCAAAGTTAGTGACGAATGACCAATTAGCAAGATGAGAGGGTTGAGTTCCGTTATTGATTTAAACGCTGCTCGCAGTGTTCATATCGTCTTGTTTACTTGTGTTTGACTAATCTTGTCAAGTGGAGCGATGAGGAAAGCTTGTTATCATGCATGGCAGTGAAAGCCGCTGCCATGCTGATGTCGTTCTACTCGTTCGCGAAACTGGAGTGAATATATTCAAGGTGTAGGCACCGCATCCCAGTTTGTTTGTGCTTACTCTTCTATAGAATCCGTAGGTGATTAAGTCTCGCCTTTCCCCATCTTTTAGGATTTTATTCTTTCATGGTTGTATATGGCAATTAAGCATTCGGTACACGTTACCGGTGTAATGCTATCTCTGATGATGGTATTTGAAGAGTGATATTCAAGTTCAACTGCCAATAAGTTGAAGTAAATTAATTGGGAAACTGACCGGGTATCGCTTTATTGTGCCACGATAAAGCCATGTGTCATGCTGAACCCTGGAAACGAACTCCCATTGGTCCCGCTATGCACTCATCTACGTGTCAGTTGTTTTTTTGTTCGCTTTATCTACCACAGCAAGCCACTTATTTCCGGGGTTAATATGTACCTTCACACGTTGACTTTGTTGGTGTCCTGTAAATACACACTAGGTCCACGGTCAACGCACACTGGACTTCTGCTCAACGTCCCATTCCGGCCTTGTTGTGTTTTCCTGACTGTTGGGCTAAGAACAACGCATCGATTGATAGAACGCAACGACTGCCTCTGCTACTAAACCCTCCCTTCATCATAACAATTTCATCATCATCATCAGAGACAGCATTACACCGGTAGCATGTACCGAGTGCTTAACTGTCACATAGATACGAAAAAGTAAAATCCTAAAAGATGAGGAAGGGTGGGACTTAAATAACTACGGATTCTATAAAAGAGTTAGCACAAACAAACTGGGCTGAGTTGCCTATACCTCGAATGTAGCATGCATTCAATCAATTTCGTGAACGAGTAGAGCGACATCCGCATGGCAGCTTCCTTGCGGCTTTCACTGTCATGCATCATAACAAGCTTTACTCGTCACTTCGTTTGACAACATACAAGGTTAAGCAAACACTCCAAGAAGATGTTTAGTGCAAGACCGCCATTGAACACGGTTTTGGGACATATCTTCAAGCGTAACTAACCATTGCGATATGACTGATCGCGGGGATCCCAGCATGGAAGACGTGCTGCGTCAACTTTGGAAAGGTTACAAGTAAGGGTTTTTTAGCTGCCTATGGCACGTGACGGTTTGACCACCACGAGATTTACGCCAATCGGGATATTTCATCATAAAACCAAATACTAACGTGCTACCGAACATACGAAAGGGCATCACGAATGAACACTCAACATCAGCGCTTGCCTTGAAAAAAATGACACCCGTTGTTTGTACACCATAAAAAGTACAATATTCACTTCATCAGCATTTATTGGAAAACTGTACACATGGGCATAAAATCGATCCGCGTTAAATTCCAGCTCCCAAATCTTTCACGGTCACACTGATTATGGTCACATCTTCGATCGGTTTGTCGTTTCGTCCGTGCGTCTTCAGGTTGGAGATCTTTTGAACCACTTCCATACCTTTCATCACGCGGCCAAACACCGTGTGCTTGTTATCTAACCAGGGCTGTAGGGTGAAAGAGGGAGAGAAAAAACGAAAATGAAGGACAAGTCTGTTGAGTAGAGCGCTCGGTAGATGGTGTGGAGTTTGGTTAGCGTTCGTGCCTCAGGTTGATCGTTGCACCCAACCTAATGGAAGAACACGTATTGTCGTTATATATGTATATGTCTAAAATCACAAGCTTGGCCCAGGTAAAGACTGTACGTGGGCCACGATACTGCCGCTAGGCCATGATCAAACACAGACGTGTCGAATCACATCGAGGAATAACATGAGCTTCGAACCAATACACGGAGGAGAACATGGATGCGCAGCCTCAAATAAGGTCAGGTTGCCAAGACCGGTACAACACAAGAGCAGGAAGCGCCGAAACGATAGACGACGAAATAAATCGGGCTTTGGAAGGATCGCATCAGGACGGTTCGAGCAACAACATCCGGGAAAACATGAGGAGATGGACAATGTGTGCCGCTATCGAACGGTATGCAACTCCTCAAGGTGAGTGCTGTGTGGTAAGGGCTTGGATTGTACCGGTTGGGACGAACCAGATCGAAGTGCCAAACGGGTCAGACAGGTTGAGTAGAGTTTGTGATAACGGGAGTTGCTTATGAAAGGAAGGCGTGCGATCAGATTTTTATCATGTGCGCAATAAACGCGTTTGACCCATCGCTCTCTCTTGTGTTGTGGGATTCCTGAATGTACGCGATCAGCGTAGGACAGGTTGGCCTCAGGGATGAATTGAGATGCAATCCACAAGTGGGCGTGAGACGCTAAGCCCGGGGGGCGTGGTTAATGTTGGTGGAGTGCCCCCGAAGCCTGTGGAGAAGGCGTCATGAACTTTAGGACAGGATATGCGGTTCGACCTCGATTGACCTGAACATATCCCCCACCCACACAATAGGTAAAATTCATCGGTAAGACAGGGGTGACACGGAGATCTGTTAGGTTGGGCGACCACACCAGATGTTGCTGGGTCCTTCTGGACTGGTCTGGCAAACAAAGCTACTCAAATGTGTCAGTCTGGAGAGCAGTTCACAAAAGCTGAATCGCGATCGACCAAACGGTGGACGGTAGCCCAGGTCGTTAGAGGCATGGGGCTACAACGGCGATGGTCGGGGGTTCGAATCCCACCTGAATCGGAGGAGGATATGCACTGTTGATGAGCTCAAATAAGAGCGAAACTCGAGTCCAGTGCTTCCATTATGGACCGTCGTAATCAACTTTGTGACTATTTCGATGGATTTGGCACAGATGAGTAGTCACAAATATAAACGGGGGTGAATTCTATGCACGGTTGGATAACTGTTCAGTATGTTTTATCTACACGAGTATATTCGGGTATCACATTGACCGGAGACGAAAACGAGAGGCGACTCTTTTCGGGTATCCCGGGACCTAGACAAGCTGAAGGTCTCTTAGTCTACACACGGCTATTTCGAGTGCGCGAAACTCTTTAATTCCAAGATGATGTCAGCTTTTTGAGTGAACACAACTCAAGCGCTTACACTCCACGACCATGTTCTGACTGCTTGCTATAATTAAACGCATAACAGCATTACGTTCGGTGGAGACAAGCCATGACCTTGAAATCACTGGTCGATGCGTTTCGTGCAACGAACGACAGAGTGATTCCAGCTACTGCGCTACGCATGACCACAATTAGAAGCTGCTCACATCCCCGTCACGTGTTATCGACATCCTGTTTCGGAATCTAAAGCGATGTATTCTGTTGAAGGGCAAACCGAGACAGTTGCCGACATGTTTCCAGAACTATTCAATCAACCCAGTTTTCTGAACGAATAGACCTACATAAACATGACATATACCTTGCAGCTTCACTGCCACGCATCATTACAAACTGTCATTGCCACTTGGCTTGACAACTACTTGTCTATAACAAGACCGTCTCTAAGCCCTATCCGAAAATGCATCTTCTGGGGGGTCAGTGTACCCATTGCGAAGTCTGCTCGTGTAGATGACAACTACAGCTGGTTTAGCTGACAAGGCCATTTTGAGGAGTAAACAAAACCGAGCTAAAAAAGATTATCCGCAATACATGGTCGAGTTTTCGTTTTGTATCATGCTTTTCAGCGTCTACGCCATTAAGAAAGAGTCAGTCCCAGATAGAGCCGTGGTGAGTTATCCGAAGGTTGTCATAGCCGGGGATGGCACTGGGGATAAGCTCCCACTGTCTATAAAATGCTCCCATATGGCATGCGTCTCAAATAGCCTCTGACAACGAAGTCCAGCTTCTGGCCTGCACGAGTGGCTCTCCGAGCCCGGCGAAACTGCTTCTACCAACAGGAGAAGGGGCGAGGGCGAGTGACTGGCGCCTGAAAACCAGTTTGCTTCGGGCAGATGGAGCTCGTTAGCCTGGGAGGGCATTTCATTTAAGGGAAGGAAAACCCTGATTTTAAACCTCCGCTGCCTTGCGGGATTCCCGATCTCGGGAAAGGCTTCGGGAGAAAACCCCCACGACAAATCTGGAGCAGAGTCTCGTAGACGGTTAGTTGGCAACTCCCTGCTGCCATGCAGGTCGCCATTGGTTGTGCAAAGGCTAGAGAAGCTTACTCGAACAAACGCCGAGTGGTGCTGGGGACGCCGCTTTGTACCCAAATTCATTGAGGCCGACTCATCCTCTAGGATGAGTTGGTCGCACAAAAGTGAAGTTATCGTGAGCACACATTCAAACCGAAAAGAGACACCCCAAATGAAACACGCGCTTACCGTAGGTGCCACGGTGATGAAAAATTGGGATCCATTGGTGTTCGGTCCGGCGTTAGCCATACTCACGGTGTACGGACGATCATGCCGTAGACTGGGGTGGAATTCGTCCTCAAACTCACCACCCCAGATTGATTCGCCGCCTGTCCCGTTGCCTGAAATGGGAGAATGGTGAAGTCGAGGGCTGGCGCAGCAACTTCGGGAATAGGATTGATTATGCGTTCTCAGTTTGGACGAGATCACCTACCACAGTCACCTTGTCACGATTGCTGAAAATTACGCCCTCTTGTGGATTAAGGGAGAGAATACACGGGGCTTTATCGCCCGACGTCGACCATGGGGGTACATCAGAAGCGCATGATGATCTTATGCTCCGCAGCGTTTTAGATGATCACGGGGATAGACAGTACTGGGTCAAATGTTACCGACCATCGGAATCGCTGATGCCGGTAGAACCGCCAGTGACCACCGCGCGTGTTACAAAGCCCAAAATCAATAGTCATCGGTCTATAACAGATGAGATTGCTCATGAGCTTCCACAAAATATGACCACAGCGTCACTTAGGTTGGCTGATGGAATTGCTGTGCCTGAGGCAACCGCATGTTGGCCATGAGGAGAAAAATGACGATATGCAACTAGGGTGTATGCCAGCCAGCACGAATGGAAGCTGAATGCTTTTCATGTACGAAGCATCCGTCGCACGTTAAACATATCGCTGATGGACAGGTCAATGAATGTAGACGCGCTTTCTAAAGCCGGTCTACAGAGCATGTTCGCCCTACTACAACACCCTGGCCTCTGCTAGATGGGTCATATCAATCATAACACCGTGCTAAATTGATTGGCCACCGGTAGTGAGCTCCATGTTGAAACACGCTGGAGTCTCACTACCATTTCTATTCTCATATCTGTCTAGGCCTGGGCAACCTGACAGTATCTTAGCCCACGTGCGGTCTCTGACTGTGCGGCACTTTGCCTGGATCAGACTTGTGCTTTCATACATCATACATACATATCAAGAGAATGAAAAACTGAGAGTTGAAGTCGGGAAATTGACCTTCGTTACAAAGACGTTGGTAGAAGAAATATGAATGCTCTTGACATTGACTTTACTTGCCCAAAACCGCTGGGAAATTGCAGATGCCGCTGTCGAACGTAGATCTTACCGACAGTGCTGATCAACCAGAAACTGCCTATCACCGAGAACGCCTAGAGAGAGATTGTTAGTCTTACTCGGATTGCAAAGAAATGTACAACGTTGCGCAATACAAAGTCATCATGTGCTTGAGACAAGCATCCATGATCGAGATCAACTGAAAGAGGCTAACGACAACGTTGGTAGGATTATGCCAACTGTTATCAGTGAACACATGACCCGAGAGAATCTGGCGAAAGCTCCAAGTTGGAGAAGACTAGGTACTTGTGCGTTGGGTGCTCAATGCAAACCATCATACAACTGACAAAGAACGTCCAAGTAAAACTGTCCCCAAACTCACCCAATGGACACCCGGTTTGTATCATGAAACCCTTGATGACACGATGAAAGATGTGCCCGTTGTAGTAACCTGCCCGTGAATGTCCCACGAAGTTCTCCACCGTCCGGGGGCATTCGCGGGGACACAGGCGGATGTGAATGTCACCCAGCGTGGTGTGTAAGATCGCACTGCCCGCCAGACGGGAGGCTGCCGTGGCTGAGTCACGGGTGGCGGCGAGGACTTCTTCTTTGGTTGGTTTCTCGTTGAATACGTCTCGGTCAGCTGCGGAACCGGGGGTGATGGTGTCACCTCTGGGGAGTAGAGGGGAAAGGCCAAACGAAAGGAGCATTATTACTGCAAAGGGACGATGTGATGGGGGACTCGTAAAAAAGAGTTGCATCGGTAAGATGGCCAGTTGGAGGCCAGAAACTAGAAGCACAGCGTACTGTAAGATGGTATGTGTATGTTGGCCTTCTTCGGTCGATGTCGACCATGGATGTACATCACAAACGCATGAAGTTTTCACGCGTTTCGAATGACTAAGCAGTCCGATTCGGGAGGAATAACCTATCCGGCATCGCTCACAACAATACACCGTGCTCTGCCGATCGACAACAGAGCGTGAACTAAGTTTAGCAGCCGAGAGCAGTGTCTGTTCCTCCCCAACTTGCGGATGACGCTCTACATAGTGCGTCCAAAGTGTGCCATCAAGAGCAAGTTCTTCCCAACTCGTAGGGCCAACGCCAAGAGCTTTCATATCTCTTTTACAAACGCTTTTGTCCCGCAAGTACGGTTTGAACAATGGTCGACTTTCTGAGTAGATCTTTCGGAATACGACCATTTCCCCTATTCTGTATACATGACCCAGCCAGCGTAAGTGGCGCTGTCGTAGTAGGGTGACCATGCTCAGTAAACCAGCTTCAGAAAGCACAATGGTGGAAGTTCTACCGTGATAAAATAATAGCCACCGGCGATGAGCAGCATGCGAGAGCACACTGGAGTCCTGCAGCCATTAGCCCTTTGCTATATATCTGACTAGGACTGAACAACCTGATGGTATCCTGGCATACATACGGTCTTGTTGTGTCTCCACTATCGATCGATCTCCAATCAATCTTGATCGCGGATGCATAACATGAGTTTCGTTTACTACACAGTGTTTGTGATATTCATTCATTCAAGAAACCGGTTCTGTAACGGTTATGTTATCTTTCAGCCACGGTTGGACCTGCAGTGCTACTGACCACGAGTCGTGCTGACCGAGAACGCAGTTTGTATACATTAAACGTCCCATAACCCGGGTAACCACAAGGTGACTGTAAAGACAAAGATGATCGTATACAGCGCGTGCGTACTAAATGCTTTACTGTACGGCAGTGAAACCTGGACGACCCACGCAAGACACGAACGAAAGCTGAAAGCTTTCCATCTGCGAGGCATCCGTCGTATCTTGAACATATCGTGGATGTACAGAGTGATTAATGCTGAAGTGCTTTCAAAAGCTGGTCTACAGAGGATGTTCACCCTATTGCGACAGCGCCGCCTGCGGTGGCTTGGTCATGTCTATAGAAAGGAAAATGGTCGTATTCTGAAAGATCTACTCTATGGTGAGTTGCAATTAGGAAGTCAACCATTGGGCAGAACGCACTTGCGGTACAAAGATGTTTGCAAAAGAGATATGAAAGCTCTTGACATTGACCCCGCGAGCTGGGAAGAACTTGCTCTTGACCGCTCACTTTGGAGGCATTATGTAAAGCGTCGTCTGCAAGCTGGGGAGGAGCATATACAGCTCTTGACTGCTGAACGCTGAGCACGCCGCCGGCGTGTAACTGACGCCCTACAACACAGTTCTGACTATCGTTGCCAGCGCTGCGGGAGAGATTGTTCCTCCAGAATCGGACTGTTTAGTCATTCAAACAGCTGTAAAACATGAAAATACATACGATTGTGATGTACATCCATGGTCGACATCGACCGAAGGAGGCCAACAACAACCCGAGTGCCTTGATATAACAGGTTTTTGACTGTAAAACACTTTATCTGTGATTCCATCATCATCATCATCATCATGAAGAACAAGTCTGGAGCCAGACAAAGTATTTTGTTTTGATGTTTTTTATCAAATAATACCGGATTAAATAAATTATGACGCACATAATAAAATACCCTGGCGCCACTGACTTCGGTAAGGTTTCCAGCCAACGATTAGGTGGAGCTTTTGGACCCCACACAGGCAAACGAATACACCCAACTGAGCCTAGCGCTACGGTGAGTTTCTTTATCCCAACGCGTCACGTCATGGACTGGCCATGCATACCATGGGACCACCACAGAGGGCGACAGTATTGCATTGTTTGTTTTGAAAACTGGTACGCGAAAGAATACATTGGCAACAAGCTTTCACCGTAGATTGAATGCGTGTTTGATTCGAGATGTAGGCACCTCATCCCAGTGGGTTTGTGCTAAAAACAACCCCGTATTCCGTAGCTTTTTAGACCCCACCCTTCTCCATCTTTTTGAGATTTTAATGTGTCATTGTTGTATGGCAGTTAAGAATCCGGTACTTGCTACTGATGAAATACAGTCCATGAGGTTGAAGACTTCAAAGCTAACATCCATACAATTCAGCAATAAAGGAGGAGATGCGTAGCTCAAGATGATATTCTCCGAGCTTGAGGAATTTTAGTTGGACGTTTTGTCATCAACAAAACTTCTTTCGAAGCGTCTCGTAATTGTAATTCTTCAGTTCTTATACGGTTTGCTACCACTCACACAGGTTGGTCGAGTTTATGTTCTGCCCTCTCTGTAAGCGGGTTTCCCTTTGATGGCACTCACTCAATCAACTAGCAGCTCCAATTGGCTGCGACCGATGGACCAATCAGAAACCGTTTATATGGAAGGCAGAACATGAACTCGAACAAACCACTTGAGTGGTGGCAAACCGTATAAGAACCTAAGGATTCTAGCTACGATACGCTTCAAAAGAGGTTTTGCTGATGAGGTTATCTAGGGCCCAACAAAAACTACCGGTACGCTTGGCGAACATCATGCACCATAGATAAAGAACAATGTGAACCAAAACATACTCTGACTTGATGTCGTGCGGTTCCCGATTCGTGAACAAGTAGATTCGGTTCTTTTTGAACGCGGTACACACCAGCACCGGGTTTCCTGCAGCGAGCGACGCTTGCCCGCCCAGCGCACCGTTGGAACTGTGCAAGTCTTCGTTCGCCAAGGCCAACATTTCCAAGCTTGGGGTGCACGTGGACGTACCAGAGCCGATCCCCGTAGCGTTGGTCACCGCCAGGAGGCTTCGGGGAGGAATGAATGCCAGTTGAAGAAATCGAAGGTTCTCGGGACCACCTAAATTTCTCACCACTTTGTTCGTGGTCACATTGACCACTTTCACGCCGAGCAGTGTGGCGTACGCCAAGAAATGGCCGGATTCGTCAAAGACTAGAGAAAATGGGAAACGGGAATTTGATTCTATCGAGTACGGGGCAGCCAAGAGTGTGAAAAACAGACCCTCAACGGACCAAAATATTTATTTGCTTGCATTTCCATCACACACAAATGCATGCAAATGAATATTTTGGTTCATGGTTATGGGTTTAACCCCATTAAATATGTGTTTGGACACGTGATTGAACAGGTTGGTCGTACCAGCCTTATCCAACAGTGGCATACAAGCGCTCCTTGTTTACCATTCTTCCACTGTTTCAAGCGCATGCAGATCCTGATCTTACTGTCCCTACCTGATGAGTGCAAACAGGACGAAACCGGTCGTGGGGTGTGAATGAGGGAAAAGCATGCAAATGAATATTTTGTTTCATGGTTATGGGTTTAACCCCATTTAACATGTGTTTGGACACATGTAAGTGAACAGGTTGGTCGTACAG
>JACCGJ010000666.1:18620-142510 GCA_013407085.1 Atriophallophorus winterbourni | reverse complement strand
CAGCACACCAGTGCTCGCGACCAGTGATGAGATTGGATGAGCATGATCGTCTTGACGTAAAACCATGTTGAGCAGATGTTAACTGACTGGTTGTAAGGAGAAAATCTTCAATCTGTTTTTTCAGCAGTCGTTTCAGAGTCTTCACAACTACCGAAGTGAGGGTAACCGGTCGGTAGTTAGCCGGATCACTGGTTTCACCGCCCTTATACATTGGTTTGACAATGCCGTACTTCCAATCTTTAAGTAACCTACCATACCTCAGGGATAAATTGAAGATCAGCGCCAGTGGTTTATGTATGATACTCGACAATACCTTTAAAAGCATTGGGTGTATATCGTCCGGGCCAGGTGCTGAGTGTACATCGAGTCGTTCTAGTAAATACTGCACCATCTCTGGCGAGATCGAGATATTCGGCATTTCGGCGTTGCTCTCATGAAGCAGAGGAATGGGAAACGTCTCCTCTGTGTAAACCGAATTGTACTGAGCGGCGAGAAGAACTGCTTTACGTTCATCTTCATGTTCAGCCGAACCTCCCATAGATCTCAAGCAAGGTACTCGTTGAGAAGCTTTCGTTCTACGTCTTATGTACGCAAACAAGCGTTTCGGCATCGAGTTGGCTTCGTCCACCAAGCGAGTTTCATAGTTCTGCCTTTTTTCTCTTTTGAGGTAGGTGCACTTGTTGCGGATAACTTTTTAGGTTACATAGTCATCGGTGCATCCACTAGAACAAAACTTCCGCCATAACCGCTTTCTTACCTTCATGTATTTACGAATAACGTTATCAAACCACGGCGGTCCCTTAGCGGGGGATCTTTCCTTCATGATTTTCAAGCGATCTTATTTTACCCAAAAAGTCCAACCAACAGGTATCAACATTCGTTGATAGAGGGAGTGACCAGTTATCGAGTTTGCGGACGTGATTAGACTCTTTGTGTCTAATTTCCAGTAGTTTCTCCGGGCATGCGTACGTATTCTCGGTTGAAGACCCCGATTCCAAACGAACCATAAAGAACATTGATCGCTGCAACCAATAGGGGTCTCAATCGACAGATTCGTAACATCAGAGAATCTAGGTGTGACCACCAAATCGAATATCAAAGGAACTTGTCTGACGCATATCCTCGTAGGATCGTTTACATTCTGCACCAAATTCAGCTCCAAAATCGTATCTAGGAATTTTCGTTGGAACGGTTCACCCCTCGAAACTAAATCCGCCCAGTTTATATCAGGAGCATTCAGGTCTCCAAGAACGATACAGTCACCAGTGATACCATACCGTTTGATTTGATCACATAACACAGGAACGTAAGCGCCAGGTGAGCGGTAAATGACCCTAAGTGATGCAGCTTCAGAGCTAGACTTCACCTTACGCCACATGCTCTCGGCATTTCCAGCATCATGTTGAAACCTTTCCAATGCTTCCACAATCAGGTGCTCTTTAAAGTATACGGCAACGCCACCGGCAGGTCTCGAAGCTACTCTGTCACTTCTGAAAAGCGTATATTGTGGTAGTGCGCACTCTATATCAGATATATCCATTGTTAACCACGATTCCGTAACAGCAATTATATCTAGCTGTCGCCGACAGACAATTTCATTAACCTCGTCAAATTTATTGCGTAGACTCCTCGCAGTGAAAAGCAATACTCGAAATCTCTTCACAGAATGATTAACTAGGGTTGGATTGACAGCGGCTTCCAACGAATGTGCGGCCTCCTCACTACCCGCAAATCCACAATATGGAGATCTACCTCGCCAGCTTCCCTGCGTGCTCGCAATTCTTGGTTGGCTGTTTTCATTTTGATTCTATCTTCGGGAGACAGGTCGCGTAGTATCTTGAATAGCTCACCCTTAAGACGATGAGTGCGTCTTAGTACCATCTGGACTTGCTCATCCGAAGCTAAAACAATTTTCAGCGTCCGCGGTTTATCATCCTCCTTCTTCCAGCCAAGTCAGAATGCAGAAATGATAGTAACTCCTTCCTCTCCTTGATCAAAAAGCTTTGAAAAAGTTGATTGTAGGAAAGTTCGCTCTTGCTGTAAACGTATTTCAGCCATGTCCTCGGTTTGCTCACGAGCATTCACCATAATAAGGCATCGCTTCCGAGAATCCAAACGTGGCTTCTTTGAGACCAGAGATCTAAAAGCATTTTCAGAAGTAGGTACTACATTTAGCTGAGCCTCTATTTTGCTCAATCGCTGTGACAAGATTTCATGGCCCGGATCACTGGGTAGACCCTTTGACGTCACATCTGCATAAGTCTTATTCCTTCCTGACTGTTGAGCAAACGGTGTTGAAGGTATGCAAACGTCCAGTTCCTGCACGTTCAATGTATCATCGATACTAATACCATTTTGTAAACGGCTTGTAGTCGAGGAAGCGAATGGCACGCAAGCTTGCTCCACAGATATGTGGTGTCTATCCTCAGCTGAGGTTGGGTCAATTTTTATGTCACCTCTATCGAGCACTTTAGCGGCTTTAGTAGATGCAGCTACGACTTGATTCTGACTACTTCCGTGCTTAACACTTGATGGTAGAAGGCATATCTTACATACCGTCCGAATAATATCGCATGATATAATCTGAAGCCACCGATACGTCTCTGGCTTCATTCCTTCGCACCGAATATGCATCCATTTGAAACTTATTTCACATTGCACTGCTTTTTCCATTATCAGCAACCCTTTAGCGCATACAAGCAGGTGTCCCGCCGATCAAGCACGGGGCACCGATTCCCGTGCATCTTCATTACCGTAGGCGCTTTTCTTATGCTACTTTTTCGATTTTCTGTCTAAACCATGTGTTGAAATCCGGTGAAATCAAATAAATACAAAATCAAAGGATTCGTAAGAAGCTGGACTAAGTAAGGAAACATCGCGAGACACCGCCGCCACAGTGCTATACGGAAATTCATGTAGTATCCTGAATAATTGGTCTGAACTCTTCATCCTAGAGCATGAGTTTCGATCACATGTAAAGCATTGACCGAAACATGGCTACCGGCAACTGATCATATTCCTGGCACAATTTGTAGCATTTATTTGGTGGTCCGATGTCATAGACGAGCTGCGTCCAATTTTAGTAGTGTTGCTATCTTTATCAGGCTAGGTCTTCGAACTTCAGAATCGAGCGTTAGGCTTAGCAAGCACAACGTCCAACTTATCACCTGTCTCATTCAATCTTACAAGCAATCTATGGTAATAGCATGCGCTAATATGAACCCTCAAGCAGGATCGCAGGACTTGTATAATTTACTTGAGAATATCAATTTGTTGTGCACGCTTGAGTCCCAGGTTCTTATAGTTTGCGATTTTAACGTATCAGTGCTGTTCATCTGATAAGATGTCTAAGGACTTCATCGAATGAACTCACATGCATGTCATGAGCCAACATGTAAATGAACCCACAAGGTTCCGTCAGGGCTGCTTACCTTTGATCCTGGATCTCGTAGTCTCTTCAAGCGAAGAAAATGGTTTGACAGGTCGAATATCTCACTCCACTAAGAAAAGGTAATCGCGTTATGGTCAGCTTGCAACTAGTACTCAGTTGTGACAAAGCTGCTAAACTGAGGCGCAATTTCAATCGTGTAGACTTGGATGTTGTCTCAGATGAAGCTAAAACATCTTTCTCAGTATGCAGGTGACGATATAGCAACAGACTGGCAGCTTATACACCACTGTCTATCTATCTTACAAGATATTTTTGCTCCGTTGGTGCATGTCAAGCGACGCAACAAGCCACAGTGGTGGACATCTGCCGTGCGACGGGTGATTAAAATCCGGGACGTTGCCTGAAAAACTTACAGAGCTTCTCAGACACAGCGGTCCTGGACAAGGTATAAAATGGTCAGGAATAAGGCTGTGGGAATCCTACGCAAGGCAAAACGTGACTTTGAATCACATTTAGCACGCAATATAAAGCAGTGCCCGAAGCGTTACCACAGTTATGCCCAATCCAAAGGCAAAATGCGCGATGGGATTGGCAATCTTCATCAGAATAACGGACCCCAAATAGTCTCAGATTTAGAAAAGGCCTCGGCCGTTCTCACATTTCTAGTATTCAGAGGATTGATCACCAAATTGATACGCTTAACATGCCGGTCATCATACGGTCAGATAGCGTTACTTCACTTGAGTAGTTATCCTTCACTGATGATTAGGTTAAACTTGCCCTTGCAGCATAAATCTGCTGGCCCAGACGAAATTCACCCCCAAATTATACTGAACCTGGCCCTAATACTAGCAGAACCTGTTGGTCGTCTTTTTAACGCTTTCTTGCAGAATGGATTAATTCCGAGTATTTGGAAGCTGGTCGTCGTGATTCCATTACATAAAGGTGGCAGTCGATCCTCAGTTTGTAAGTACAGACCTGTACGTCTTACCAGCAGCCTTTGTAAAATCCTGGAGAAACTTATTAGTGATAGGATCTGTCTCCATCTAGTTGACTTTTCGTTGCTGAACTCTGCTCAGCATGGCTTCCTTGAAGGAAAGTCGTGTTTAGCAAACTTATCATGTTTTCTAGATGATGTCACTAGGAGGATAGGCAAAGGCCAACAAGTTGACGTTTTTTACTTGTACTTTTGTAAGGCCTTTTATTCGGTAAACCACAGACCGAACTTTGTTATATCTGTTATTAGTGAAGTCCCACCGAGTTCAGTCCTCGAACCGCTACTTTTCCTTATTTCCATCGATGACATGGCCTGGTTGCTCAAGTGTCCCTGCTACTCATGGACCCTCTTCTGTGGCATACCACTGAAAGAAATCTGGACACACGATGGGCGACTCAGCCACAAATAGTCCTGTGCAAACTGAATTGAACTACTACTTCTTGATAGACGGCAGAGGGTCAGGGCCTTATAAGTCGCATGTTTTTTATGTACAACATAGCCCAGGAGAATCGTATATGAGGAAATACTGTCCCTATTCCAAAACTGGTCTCTGTTACTCAAGGGTAGAGTCTATAAAGCGACAGTTCGGGCTGTTATTTTATTGGTGCGAAACCTGAACCCTGCGTAAAGAACACTTTCAGCGTCTCCAAATATTTGACAACCGATGTCTCCACAACATTTTAGAAGTTAGCTGTTACAATCGCATACGCACCGATGCTCTCCGAAATAAGTTGTTCGGTAGTAATGTTGATATAGAGAAGCAAATCAACCTGCATAGGTTACGCTGGTTGGGTCATGTTTTACGGATGCCGGACCACCGACTTCCGAAACAGATTCTTTTTGCGACGCCACATCCAGATTGGCGTAAATCTCGGGGTGGCCAAACCGTCACATGGCATAAGCAGTTAAAAACCCTTACTAGTAACCTTTCCAAAGTCGGCGCTGCGCGTCTTCCAGGCTGGCGTCCCCGCGATCAGTTATCGCAATGACTAGTTACGCTTCAGGATATGTCCAGAAACCGTGTTCAATGGCGGTCTTGCGCTAAGCATCTTGGAGTGTTTGCTTAACCTTGTATGTTGTCAAGCGGAGTGACGATAAAAGCTTGTTATGATGCATGACAGTGGAAGCCACAAGGAAGCTGCCATGCTGACGTCGCTCTACTCGTTCATGAAACTTGTTTGAATGCATGTTCCATTCGAGGTGTAGGCACCTCTACCCCGTTTGTTTGTGCTTACTCTTCTATAGAATCCGTCGCTATTTAAGTCCCTCCCTTCCCGATCTTTTAGAATTTTACTTTTTCATGGTTGTGTGGCAGTTAAGCATTCGGTACGCGCTACCGGTGTAATGCTGTTTGTGATGATGGAATGGAACATGCATTCAAACAAGTTTCGTGAACGAGTAGAGCGACATCAGCTAGGCAGCTTCCTGGCGGCTTTCACTGTCATGCATCATAACAAGCTTTTATCGTCACTCCGCTTGACAACATACAAGGTTAAGCGAACACTCCATGAAGATGCTTAGTGCAAGACCGCCATTGAACACGGTTTCTGGACATATCCCTAAGTGTAACTAGCCATTGCGATATCTGATCGCGGGGACACCAGCCTGGAAGACGCGCTGCGCCGACTTTGGAAAGGTTACTAGGTTACTATGCCATGTGACGGTTTGGCCACCCCGAGATTTACGCCAATCTGAATGTGGTGTCACAAAAAGAATCTGTTTCGGAAGTCGGTGGTCCGGCATCCGTAAAACGTGACCCAACCAGCGGAACCTATGCAGGTTGATTTGCCGTAATTAGGCAGAATAACACAAAAATATCATAAAATACGTATATCCAATTACCGTAGACAAAGGGTTAAAGCGACTGAGTCAGGAGTCATATCTGCCTAGGCTTGGGCAACCTGACAGTATCTCAGCCCACGAACAGTGTCTGACTGTGCGGCACTTTGCGTGAATCAGGTTTGTGCTTTCACGTCACATCACACATCATCCAGGTCACGCTTAAGATCAAACCGTTTCAGTTGATGATCCCCGAAGATGTACGTACCTTCAGGCGTACTTGGCCCAAAAAGCATCACTGCGCATTTTTGTCGGTTGACAGGAAGCTGCCACTTTACCGTTCAATCTAAAAATTTGTCTAATTCATTTTGGAAACCTGTGCTATCAGTAGAAGAGCATACGGTAACCCATAGCAGTTCTTATGCAAGATACCTCTACTGATACCGTCACACGAGCATTCGTCGATTCTTGGATCTCCACCTTTGGTGTGCCTGCTACCATTACACCGACAGAGAATCTCAATTCACAGCTGCTTTGTTCCGCAAACCATGCCTTTTACTAGGATGTGATCATCTGCGTACAACCGCATACCATCCTGCAGCTAATGGACTAGATGGACGTTTTCACTGTCAATTAAAGGCTGCCCTCACCACTTGTTCAGAAACAAAAGGGTCTGAGTGTCTCCCTATTGTACTTCTCGGTATTTGAAACACTGTTGAAGAAGACATCGGTTGTTGTCCCTCAGAATTTTTCTTTGGCACCACACTGAGACTACCTAGTGAAATGGTACTTGACACACACTACCTGACAGTATCTTAACCCATGTGCAGCCTATAACTGTGCGACAATTTTCCTGTATCAGGTTTTTGCTTTCCTTCTCTGTCCCCCCAACCTGAGAGACGGGTCGCACAAACTGCAGCTAGTTTAATAACCAAATCCTTCATCTGCTTGAGCCGAACCAGGGTTATAGCCATCATTACAACAATGTTATTCCGAGTTCCTTCCTTTTAGTGCGACCATCTCCTCCTGGAGGATGAGTCGGCATCAATGAAGGTTCTTCGGGAATTGGGTACAAAGCGGCGTCCCCAGCACTACTCGGCGTTTGTTCGAGTCAGCTTCTCTAGCCTTTGCACAACCAAATGCTACCTTCAAGGCAGCAGGGAGTTGCCAGAAAGAAGTGGTCTACCAGACTCTGTTCCAGGTTCCCGAAGCCTTTCCCGCGATCGGGTATCCCACAACGCAGCGGAGGTTTAAAATCAGGGTTTTCCTTTCCTTAGATAAAATGCCCTCCCAGGCTAACGAGCTACATCTGCCCGAAGCAAACTGGTTTCCAGGCGCCAGTCACTCGCCCTCGTCGCTTCTCCTGTTGGTAGCAGTTCTGCCGGGCTCGGAGAGCCACTCGTGCAGGCCAGAAGCTGGACTGGATTGTCAAAGGCTATTTGAGACGCGTGCCATATGAGAGCATTTTATAAACAGCGGGAGCTTATCTCCACTGCCACCCCGGCTATGACAACCTTTGGAACCGAGTTAGGACTGGCAACCAAGAGCGATGATTTCCCGTTCACAATACTTGGTTCTTACCGGTGTCATGCTATCTCTGATGATGGACCAGCCAGCGAAGTCTATGCGTGCTGATTTGTTTTTTTTAATATCTACATTGCTACAAAAGATTCTGTTACGAATATATGCATTGCGTATCAGATATAGTCAAGTCAATCCCTTGCACGTGGATGCAATTATGCAGTACTTTAGTACAGCACAGGTAATACCAAGGTAAATTGATTTGCCAAAGGTACTGAGCTGCACGCGAAAACACGCTCGAGTCTCACTGCCATTTTCTCTTTTGCCCTTCCATCTTAGCCCACGCACAGTCTCTGACTATGCGGCAGTTTGCTTGCATCCAGGCTTGTAATTTCATACATACATACATACATACATACATACATACATACATACATACATCATCATGAAGCACAAGTCTGGAGCCAGACAAAGTGCCGAGCAATATGAAGCAGGAAAAGCAGATAAGCAAGCGCGTGGAAAAGGGAAAGCAGGCAAGCGGAATACTCAAAAGCAAATGCACAAAAAGCAGCTGGTTTTTGTAGTTTCACTGCATGCGATTTTTTGGTTTTTGTTTTGTTTTTGTGTTTTTATATAAAAATAATACCGGATAAAAAATTATGACACACATAATAAAATACACTGGCGCCACTGACTTCGGTTTGTAGCCATATCGCGTAAGGTTTCCAGCCAACTATTAGATAGAGCTTCTGGACCCCACCCAGGCAAACGAATACGCTCAACTGAGTCTAGCGCTACAGTGAGTTTCTTTATCCCAACGCGCCACGTCGTGGACTGGCCACCCGATCTTTTCTCCCAGCTTCTGTCAGGCTCTGCGAATAAGGCGCGGTACGGTAAACGGTGAGTAGGCATTCTTAAAACATGTCCCAACCATCGCAAGCGAGCAAGCATCAGCATTTCTCTCAGTCTATGGGCATCTGGTCCTAACACCCGCTTGCAGACATCTATATTTGTAACACGATGCTGCCACCGAATAGGAACAATTCTACGCAGGCAACGGGTATCAAAAACAGAAACCCGACGGACATCTTCCGCTCGGATAGACCAGGTTTCGCAGGCATAGCGTAGTGTAGCACGCACCACTGCGTTGTACACTCGGCCTTTAGTATGGAGTGAGATATCGCGTCGACGCCACCAGTGGCGAAGGTTAGCAAACGCTGAACCCGCTTGGCGAACACGATGTGAGATCTCGTCCTCGACACAACCGCCAGCTGAGATTCAACTGCCAAAGTAAACAAAGCTGTCGACCAATTCAAGATTGACATCGCACACAGGTTTGGAAGAGAGCCACTCCAATCCTGGGTAAGTGTTTTACACTTGTTAGGCGCAAAGCACATGCCATACCTTGAAGCTTCATACATACATACATACATACATACACACATACATACATACATACATACATACATACACACACATACATACATTCATACAGTAACTTCGTCGGTCGTGCGAAGACAGCGATTATCTAAGACCCACAGACATCTTATTTGTTTCCTCACGTCGCCCAATCGGGGTCAGTTTATCCTGCAACCCTGTTAGTAGCGACTAGACTTTTAACGTTCCGTAGTATTCTAAATGTGTATTGTCAAATTTTACTCTTTTGGCGTCTTCCGGTTGTTTTTCACCGATGTATCTATTTTAGCTCAGATTGAATCATGTCTCAGAAGCAGACGCCGCGGGATTTTCTTAAGCTAATAATCGGAAGACCAGTGGTTGTCAAACTGAATTCTGGTGCAGATTACCGTGGTATGATAATTCAAAATCACGATTTTTTTCTCTATAAGGCGTTCTTATCTCACTTGATGGATACATGAATGTGGTTTTGGAGCAAACAGAGGAGTACGTAGACGGGCTTTTGAAGAACAAATATGGTGACACTTTTATACGCGGAAATAATGGTTTGTTGCATTCAACTTTTCTTCATTTTCTCGCAGTTTTATATATCAGCACGCAAAAACGGTGGTAATCAAACTTTACTGTGTATCTGTAAATAAATAAACTGTTTGTTAGCGATTCGTTGCTTTCTGATTTATAGGCGTTTATTTCGGGTTTTCAAATAATACGCTGTAGGTGCATGAGAACCCACGATGGCGATCATTGTTCTGATTTAGTGTCATTGCCTGTGCAATGCCAACTTTGAGTTATCGATGTTGCTGATGAAAATTCGTTCCGCACAATGCTTCTGCCTGGTATTGATTTGTAATCGGTCAGGTTAGAATTTGATTTTTTCGTGTATTTTTAAGGTAAACTTCAACTTCAAAATAGCTTGTTATGATGCATGTCAGTGAAAAGCTGCAAGGAAGCTGTCGTTCTGAGCTCACTTTACTGGTTCACTTAATCTGGTTGAACGTCTTTTCCTTTCGAGGTTCAGGCACATCCCAGTTTGTCTGTGCTCGCTCTTCTGTAGATCTCTTAGCTATCAAATCCCACCATTCTCCGCGAAGGTTGGGGATTGCACGGGTGTGCAATCGCGCAGTATTTATCTACTGCGCTGTTGAAACCGTGCCAAATTGTCTTGCTAACGGTACTGATCGGCATGCGGAACCTTGCTGGAGTCTCTTTGCCATTTCCTCTTTCTTATATCTGTCTGTATTCACTGGGGAATAAGCCTTGTGTCCGTTATTACCCGACTTCCTGAGTCAATTCGTCTTCGTCGCCTTACATTACACAATGAATCACAGATTTGTGAACAGCAAGCAGGATTTCGACCCGGTGGATGATGTTTCAATCACATATTCACACGCCAGTCCATTGTAGCGATCCTTCTTGATTTTGAGGCTGCTTTTTACTCGGCAGATAGAAACGCATCATTTAATATCTTACTACACAAAGGTGTCCCGCAAAATTACGTTAACCTATTTGGGCGCTTTATTCCTATTGTTCTATGCGCCTTGAGGTGTACGTTTAGTGATCCCGACAAGGCTGTCCAATTTCTCAATTTTTGTTCAGTTTGTAATTAGCACTATAATTGATGCATGTACTGCAGGCATGTCCACGCCGTGCATTCAGAAAAGCCACGATAATAAACTTGATTTAGATTATGCCGACGACGTAGTTCTACTCTTCGATACCTATGCGGATGCTCCGTATACTTTAGACTTACTATGTAGTATTATACCATCCTTCGGTATGTGCTTTTGCACCTTCTAATTGCAATGGTCTGTTACAGGATATTGACCCGATCGAAACAGCGCTAAGCTTCAATAATGTGTAACTTGCTACTGTAGACTGTTGTGCCTATTCGGTTAGTTGCATTACTACCAAGCGTGTTTAAATAAGATTTCAGCTCGCATTTCCAGAGCCACAGTAGCTTTTTGTAACTTAGGTCATCTGTGGCGTCACACATTTGTCTCTAAAGCTTAAGGGCAGAGTATATAAGGCTACCGTAGGCGAAGTGTTACTGTACGGATGTGAACCCTGACACTGAGAAAAGAAGAAACATAACGTCTGTGGTTCTTCGACAATCGCCGGAGTTACTTGGCACCATCGAATACGTAACGCAACTATCCGCAATAGAATCATTGGTAGCGACGTAGATATCAAAAAATTGCCACTATTAACTTGGAATGATGTCGTTGTAAGGTTGTCATGGTTGTATGGCATTTAATCACTTGGAACTTGTTACCGGTGTAATGCTATCAATGATGATAATGAAAAACTTCTAATAGGTCAAGGTCTGTGTTTGTCGTTTTTGATTAACTAAATATAACTTCCAAAGGGCTTGCAAGTTTCGTGCTAGTGCAAAGCATTTTGAAATTTTTATTTCACTTTCGTATTATTAAACGTCGACGGACTCGCAGGACTGCCACTACACTGTTTTACATTAAACTAGGCCTTGCTATCATTCCACGATGACGATGAACGTCTATTGGCCTCAAAGTGTTTATTGGCAGCACTTGAGTGTAAAAAGCAGCAGCTTGCTTTCTCTTTTGCATCCTAGTAGGCTGGCTTAACGCCATCGAGTAAAGTGGAAATCATGCTTTGCAATGATTCAGTGGAGATATTTAGAGCAATTGGTCCTGCTGGACTAGTCCCGGTTCTGTTTAAAGAACATGCTGACATCATACTAAGCACGTTAACCGGCCTCTTTTTCAGGAAAGAGAAACAAGCTGCAACTGAGAAGAAAAACAATTTATAAGCATCCCTATTTTCGAGAAAGGTGTGTGACCTTTATGCTATGACCACTAAGGATAAGCCTATTTTGCTATGATCCGTGGCACTGAAGCTGCAAGGAAGCTGTCCTGCTGATATCCCTTGACTTGTTTACAACACTTGATTGAAAGTATGTTTGATTTGAGGTGTCTTTGCTTAATCTTCTACAGGTTCAGTAGCATTTAGGTTCCCACCCTCCTCCATCTGTTCATCTCTTTACGATTTTCACGTGAAATGGTTGTATGGTAGCAAAGCACTCGCTACCTGCTACCGATGTAACGTTCTCCATGATTATACCCGTTGTTTCCATTACCTTCCGATGCCTTACCTTAAATGTCGATTCGCAGATTTGCTGACTACAAGCTGCATTCAATTCATTGTGGCAGGGTCATCATTATCATCAAAGACAGCATTACACCGGTAGCACGTACCGAATGCTTAACTGCCATACAACCATGAAAAAGTAAAATCCTAAAAGATGGGGAAGAGTGGAACATGCATTCAGACAAGTTTCGTGAACGAGTACAGCGACATCAGCACGGCAGCTTCCTTGCGGCTTTCACTGTCATGCATCATAACAAACTTTTCTCGTCACTCCGCTTGACAACATACAAGGTTAAGCAAACACTCCAAGAATATGCTTAGTGTAAGACCGCCATTGAACACGGTTTCGGGACATATCCTGAAACTTAATTAACCATTGCCTGGAAGACGAGCTCCGCCGACTTTGGCAGGTTATAAGCATCATATCCCAATGTATCTGTGCTTAATCTTCTACAGGTTCCGTAGTGTTTTATCTATCGCCCTTCACCATATAGGATTTTGTAGTGCTATGTTTTTAAGCCAATAATCCCTCGGTACCTGCTACTTGTGTAGTGATGCCCATGAGTGTAACGTTCTTTATACGATCCGAATTAAGTTGAGAAGGAAGACGGGTTTGAGTGTAGTAAGCAATACTTTACTATTCTAAGAATGAGCATACAATAGCCGAAATGTAAACAGGGTGTGTTAGTCAACAGCATATAGAAAGTATACAACAAACAATCATGACAATGAGTAAGTGGAGGAAAATGTCACTCGAAGAGTAAGGCCAAAACTCTAATTTTTTTTACCGAATACGATATCAGTAATTACGAACCATTTAAGTCAGTTTTGATTTTACCCTCGAGTTGTTCACAAATGTTATTTTCCGTCTTTCGACTTTGAATCTCGTCTTATTTTGTCTCCATTTCAGGTGGCTGTACGAGCCTCTGAACTTGCCGCCATCTTTGTTGCCACTTTCGAAAACGTTCGAGGAACTGTCATCGCATATCAATATCCACCTGGATATGTGTCCCCTGTGAGTTGTTACTTTTATCTCCAGCTTTTTTAATTTAGTTGCTTTCCATGTGTACAGGACTATTCTTGTTATTAATGTGATTATTGTATCGCTTGAGCTGCATCGGCATGCTTCTTCTCATATACATTTTGCGCGGCGGTTTCTTGGGTTACGGTAGCAGTGTCATTCTTACTCATCATCATCTCGGTACTTCAACTTTGTCTGTTCTTTTGTCTTCCTCATATCTGTCTAGGCCTGGGCAACCTGACAGTATCTTAGCCCACGTGCAGTCTCTGACTGTGCGGCACTTTGCCTGGTTCATGCTTTCATACCGTACCAACTTTGTCTGGTACCTTCTACTCTCGCTAAGTTCATTTTAAACTAATCGTTTTGACTCCATCTGTATTTCTCTTATTTTTAGACACAGTTCAAAGAAATCAGTAATTTAGTTTTGCCCCGTGCTGATTTGGCATTTCATGTGATCACAACCGAGGCGTTCCAACATTACATCGTCGGTTGCCCACAACGCATCGAAAGCGACCAGTACACACGTAACACCCTTCAATTCAACATTGGCTTGGTTCTTAAACCGAGAACCTCCTCCATCCTGGATGATCTAACGCATTGGCCTTTTTGGCTCGATCAGACAGCAGGTGGTCTCCGAGTGCCGATACAGAACGCGTACGAGGCGTTGGCTCTTAAAATCAACCGGTTTTTCTACACGCTAGAAGTAGAATGCTCGTATGTTTCAACGAGTCTGGCAAATGCTCATGAATCCGAACCTTTGCTGGGTTTGGATTCAGTTTTTCGTCAGTTGCACAAACATGGCTCATGCGTTTTGGACATAATGGACTGCGGATCGCTGTACTTACGGGTACGTAAACTAGGGGATAAAAAGACTTGACACATTTGGAATTGTGCTTCATGCGTTTCGTGTTGTTTCATTTAATCGAGCTTCACTCAACGTATTGTGATTTTGCACGTATAAAACTTCTTTACTGCATGGCTAACACCATGCTAAATTGATTTGCTCCCAGTTATGGGAGCATGTGGAAACAAGCTGGAATTTCAGTACCATTTTATGTTTAATTTTTCTATCTGTCTAGGCCCGGCAGTCTCTGACTGTGTAGCATTTGGCCTGGTTCGGGCATACGATTTCATTCTGGCCTTATTTTGGTGTACTCTTGATAATGTTTCACAGTATCGTGTGAATAAATTGATTATGCACTACCAGAACGGACTTTCAAGAGGTCTAAAATAATTGTTTTACCTAACCGTTGCCATTATTGCCTAATATGGTACTGTCTGAGTAACCCGAGTCAATGAACATTCTACGCAAGCTATGTGCAGACTCGTTTTTTGAATTATGATTTCAACGTCTGGTATATAACATTCTTCGGAATTAAAGTGTTCGATGCTTTGTTCTGGTTTTCACTAGAGATGACTCTTTCGAATAAATGTGCAATCGTGTAGCATTCTGTGCTGTGCTGCTAACACCATGTTACATTGATCTGCCACTGTCAGTGAGGTGCATGCGAAAACACTGCCATTGCTATTTTGCTTTCCCATATCTGTCTCGGTCTGTGCAGCCTGACAGTATCTTTGCCCACTTACAGTCTGTGACAGTACGACACTGCCTGAATCAGACTTCTGATTTCATACATACGGGATTGAGAATATGAAACACCGAATGATTTTGACACGTCTGATGCAAGAAGACATAGATGCTGATATTACCGGTTAAAATGAATGTAATCCTTGGTCTGAGAACATGTCCATCGGTGCGTCATTAGAATCGATCCTGTTTGTACCGGCTTCGCGTACTCAGAACATCACAGCTTTCGCGGCGAATTCCATTGATGGCTAAAGCTTGCGTTCAACCGTGGGTGCTGTGGTTCGAATAGCATCTTGAAAATGCGATGAAGTGCCCAACCCTTACAACCTTCAGTTCGATCTCTTTTGTTCCCAAATGTACATTTTTGCAAAGATCGTTTCATATCCATCATGAGACTGCTGTTTCGACAAGACTTGGCTGTTAATTGCTCTCACACGAAATTGCCTCAAGTATTTTGTTTTGTGAATGTCGTATCGAGAACGGTTAATAAACGGTGACGGTATTTGGTTTGCAGTGGATGCAACTGACACTAATTTCTGGTGTTACGGCCACTCTGTTCGTATTCCCATTACAGATGTCGCGCTTCTCCGTGCAATCATCCTGAATATTTTTCATTCGAAGCACGTCATGACAATCTCATTTATCTTTTCAGTTCAGTCCAACGTTATGCAGTTCCACTTACGGGCGTTTATCGTTGAATCCCGATGAGTCGGTATCCAGTACCAAGTCCACTCGTTCGTGCAAAACTCCACTCATCAAATCCAAATGTTCAAAAAGTTGGCATCTCGCATTGACCTCGTTTCATTCCTATTGCCACCTGAAAGACGACTGTGTCCTCGTGCAAATCGCTCCAGTCCCCGCTCCTCAACCCTCGGGACGATCTCGCTGGGATCCCGTCGACCATGTCAGCCGGAGAATATTGCCTTATCTCGACGGCCGTCACTGCTTGGCAGAAGTGGCTTACTTGGTCAAGGTCGATCTGACCATCGCGCGTCTTTGCTTAGTGCATTTGCTTCGTTTGGGTATTGTTCGCGCGTTATCGGCTCCCACATTTTTGTACCCCCGTTCATCTCGCTTCGATTCGTTACTTGTACCGATTTCGGTGGGAGGATGGCTCGGCCTTCCACGTCTCTCGAAGTTGTTGACAGACGAGCAACTGGGGACCGCGTGTATTGAGGCTGCGGTACGTCTTTGCGAAGATTTGGGTTTCAACAGTACTTGTTGTTGTTGTTGTTGTTTTGGAACCACCAGCTTAAATTATTTTTTGTTGTTGCTAAAATCTGGGTAATCACGCTTGTCTAATTGCCAATATTTACCTCTGCTTTCTACAAAGATGCCTGCATGTAAAGGATCCGAAAGGAAGTCGGTAAACTTTCTGGTGGCGTTGTCACGTTTTTCTGAAGAGGTGTTTCTCAAATGTATGTTAACATACTGCGTGTAATTTATGCTCACACATTTGGATGACTGTCTGTTTACATGAGCTTTTCGCTCAAATTATCATTCACATGTGGCGTCCGACAAGGATGCCTAATTTTTCTACTTTCATGTAATTTTGTAATTGATACCATTACGGAATAATGCAGCGAAGGCTCCTTGACCTTCGAAAATCACACTTTGTCAGATTTCGACTGTGCTCATGACATACCTATGCTTTAGACTCGTATACAAATGCGCAATCTACACTAAACAAACTATTTAGGATTCCGCCAACATCCGGAATACGTTTTGCACCGCCCAAGTGAAGTGTTCTGTTCCAGGCCATCGGTTTATTAAACAGCACTTTTTTACTTGACAATCAGGAATTTGAGACGATAAACCGTTTCACATATCTTGACACTTCTATTTCTATGGCGATTCTAGCATTCCGCAATCAAAGTCTTCTCAGATCGCGGAGAAGACTGCCACTATTATGGAGGGTAGAGTCTTCAAAGCAACTTTTCAGGCCGTTTTGCTACGTAGGCGCGAAACTTTAACCGTAAACGAAGAGCATATCCTATATTTTCGACAACCGCTGTCTCCTTCCGTTGAGTTTGCTGTTGCTATTGCATACGGAGCTATGCTGTTCGTAACAAGATCTTCGGTAGTAATGTTTATAGAGCAACAGATTAATCTGCGCTTCAGCGAGGTCACGTTTTGCGGATGACGGACAACCGACTTTCCAAACGGATTCTTTTCTACGACGCCGCATTTCGATTGGCTAATCCGCTACATGTTATGGGCAGTCCATGACCCTAAATATTGACTTTTCTAAACTCGGCGCAGTCCGTCGACCTGGCTTGGGTCCCCGCGACCCAATATCGTATTGGCTTGTTACGCTTGAGGATATGTCGGTCTTGCTGTTGGCGTGTACTTGGAGTGGTTGCTTAATCTTCTATGTTGTCAGGTAGAGTCACGAGAAAAGCTTCTTGGGATATATGGCAGTAAAAGTCGCAAATGCTCATACTATTACTTGGTTGAATGCATGTCCCATTCGAATTGTACGCACAGCATCTTAGTTTGTTTGTGTTTATCAATTTGTAGCTTCTGCGGCTTTATAAATCCCACCCATCCCCATCTTCTTAGTATTTTATTGTGTCATGGTTGTAAGGAAATTAACCATTCGTTGTTTGTTGTGTAATAATGCCCCTGGTTATGATGATGATGGTGCTGATAATTTTAGGCGAGAAATTTACCGTCTTTTTCCCATTTGATATCAGCGACGCCGCATTCGTACCTCCTATGTTGGTTGATATCTTCTCATTCCACACAATTAACATGCTCGCATACGTGATCATATTTTTCTTTGACCTAATCGCTCAGGTCCATAAGGCCTGTGATTATAACTACTGTATTTGACCCCTAACAAAAATGAGGTAAACTAAATTATATTTTGCCAGAGTTAGTTTTCCTGGCATCTGTCTAATTTCATTCCACACCACGAACGACAGAGAACGCAGTTTTAGCAGTGCACCGCGAGATTTCCATCCCGGAAATTCTGGGTAAATGTGATCGTCCGGTTCACTGCACAGCGTCGATAACCGGGACAGATGCATCGTCTGTTTTTGTTAGCAATCCTGGAAAACTGGTTGTTTTTACCATGTTACCAAGAGTAAAACCAGAGACTATATCATCTATGTTGGCAGTAAGAGCCTAGATATGATTGTATCGTATCGTTGGTAAAATTTACAACGATAATATCATCTTTTGTTTGCCGTTTTGCCATTGCTTCAAAGTCGATCAACGTTTCTACGTAATGCATACAAACGCTTTGCACCCATAGTTCTGTGTATGTTTGAGTGATCTGTGCTGGTTATTGCCATAGATTTGTGGTTTCACTTTATGGATTGGTCACTACTACTTCGGCATCACTTCCCGATTATATTCATAGAGTTAAAACTCGTTCTTTACGGGTTTAGTTTGTGCATATTTCACTTTGTATGCGTGCACATATCTGCTCTTTATCTCACCTATCAATCATCTGTTTCGCTAAATATTTCGTTTGCCATCTATTGGGTTATTGTGTTGATTTATTGTAACTTGTATTGAGTAAAGATTCTCTTTAATTTCGGGGCTGATAAAAATAATATTATCCTTTGCTTTAGTTCCGTCCGTTAATTCCGAAAATGTACACTAAGAGAAAAAAATTATCCGTTGCTTTCTAAAACTTCCAAATCAATGATTCGAAGTATCACGTGTTGTGCTAACCTAAACTGAAGCCGCATCCACTTCTATCAATACGTTCTAAAAATCATTGCTTAACTGTTTATTTCATGTCACAGTTACCTGCAGCTGGCCTGAGCGATTCCGGGCGCTCCTCAAGCGATCGTCGTTGTACACTGGTGGATTTGTTTAGAGTACTCGCCATTCTTAGTGGCTCCCCTCACTTCAGTTTGCCTCATTTGGTATCCGCAATGCCGCATTTACAGTTTGTCGATTTGGCTGCCAAGTTCCATCCATCCCTTCACCCCTCGAGTGAAACTTCCCGAATAAGTCTGCTACATTTGGTTCAATTTGCCGAAGTCAATGGCCTCATTCATCGTTTGCAGTGCTATCCTATCAGTGGTCGGATGGGATCAATGAATCGGGTATCTTCACATGACGTAAACGGGCACCAAAGTTCACGGTGTGCCAAATATACACATCCATTGAGTGTATCAGTCACTCCAGCTTGGCATCCGGCAGATGAACACGTTTGGGAAGAGGCTCGGTCGTCTGTGATGGATGGTCTACACAGCTTGGATGCAATCGCATGTACTGCAGCGGCAGAAAACGGATGCATCTTCCGGTCGATGCATTCTAACTATACGGAAGAACTCCTGGCATACTTGTACTCTGGGTCGTGCAACACCGTGTCATATGCAACCGATTCTTCTGATCGAAAGTTGGCTGGAAGCGCGGTATCATCTCGACAGCCGAGAGACTTTGCAGAACACACTTGCTCGGCAGAAAAATTGAATTCCTCTCCTGGGTCGGCAATACCCAATTATTATTTTCTTTGGCGTTGACTTGCTGTTCTTAATTTTTAATGTTATGGGTGAATGAATCAAAACATTTTGCAGTATTTCGGTTTTCAGTCAACTTCATTTGGATTGGGTAATCGACACGTGATTTCTTAGTTGTCGCTCGTCAACCAACGATAATTTCGCCTCGGCTGAAACATTTTACACAATCTGTTTACGCGGTCTGTGTGACCTCTTTCACTATGTTAAGAGCATTAACCAGCATTTGATATATATATATATATATATATATATTATAAATATATAATCGTATATAGACAAAATAGACGTCACCTTCAACAGTGACATGAGGAATCATTCAAAAATCAGAGTTATCAAATGTTGGGTAGTACTATTAGCAGAGACCAATCAATTCTTCTCTTGTGCTTTGAGATTTGTAGGTGAGCACCATTCACTTTTCTGTCTGGAATCTTTCTTCGCTTACTTTCAACTTCATTCCCAAACACATTGTTACATATAGAGGAGAATATACGTAACTCAGGATGAGGATGTTGTTCTGGTGGCATTCGCTGAGCTTTCGTAGTTGTTGTTAGACTTCAGAAAATCAACCGAAAAATAGAACTCCACTCAAAATATGTTTCAAAACAACTGAAAAAAGGATTCAAATTCGTAATCCGGAGTCGAACACGGAAATGGATAAAGGTAAGAAACTGTGCGTGGAGAATCCACGTACTGCATTCAACACCTGAATCTTAGGAATCTTACCGTTTGTTGAGAAACAAAGTTACTAAACTTGTCCAGGAGGATAAAGAAAAGTATCAAATGAATCTGATGGATAAAATTGAACGAAATCCGAAGCTCCTCTTCCAGATCGTGAACAGAAAGGCCAGGTGTTTCCGCTTTACTTACTATGACTGGAACTACATCCACAGCTCTCGAAGCCGCTAACGAACTCGCTCAATTTTACTCTAGAGTGTTCTACCCTAACGAGCGCGTATCCTACGATATACCTGCATTCAGGTCGCAGAATACAATACACGAAATCGTTGTGAAACCCGAGAGTGTCCTGTTAAAGCTACGCGGGTTAAATACAAAAAAATCCCGGGTGCTGATGAAATAACACCATTCATCCTAAAGCAATGCGCCCATGCTCTATTCTCACCACTCTCTGACCTTTTCAACCTGTCCTTGAGTTGTAGCACGGTTGCTAATGACTGGAAAAGTGGACTAATCACTCCGATATACAAAGGAGGGAACCGATCTGATGTGTCTAACTACAGACCAGTCACGTTGTTGCCAGTGGTCTCTAAAGTTCTCGAACGACTTGTGGCTGACGAACTCGTTAAACACTTGGAACAAAATAAGCTTATTTCCATCGTATAGCCCGGATTCAGGACAAGACACTCCTGTCTCACCAATCTTCTCATAACTCTTGATAATTGGACTCGAGCGTGGACGATGGATGCCCTATCCATGCTTGTTACTTGGACATGTCTAAAGCTTTTGACCGTGTTAACCACAGCATACTGCTACAAACATTGGAGCAGCTCGGGGTGTGCGGCAGACTATTGGCCTGTATAAAGGATTACTTGACTGGTAGAGTTATATGGGTTAGAGTTGATGGGGCACTATCCAGCCCAGTAGAAGTTACAAGTGGCGTACCTCAAGGCTCAGTCTTGGGGCCAATACTCTTCCTCGTGTACGCGAACGATATACCCGAAATCGTACGCAGCAAAATCATTTTATTTGCGGATGACATCAAAGTCTGGACTAGCATACGCACCATAGAAGATTGCCAAATTCTCCAAAAAGATCTCGAAGCACTTCATAATTGGTCCTTGCGGAACTGCTTACCATTCAACATCCAAAAATGTAAAATGTTGAACGTCGGTAAATCATTCGAATTCACATACTCTCTGGGATCTCAGCAACTTTCATGGGTTACTGAAGAGAAAGACCTGTGCGTGTGGATTAGCAGTAACCTGAAGTCTTCACGGCACTGTTCTGTTGTATACAAAAAGTCCTGCCAAATCTTAGCATTGCTCAGAAGCATCTTTGGTCGTTTCTCAAAGCAGATACTCTCACGTATAATTAACACCTATATCAAGATTCAAGGATTTATGGTTAAAAAATTTAATACTTTACAACACCACAGGATTACGGCATGAATAAAAATATGAAATATACAATAGTATAAAAGCAACAGAGAATATCAAATGTAAGGCTCACGAATGATGCTCGTTTGCAAGTGCAAGTCCAATTTCGCTTTAAAAATCGCCAAGCAAGGAGAGTCAACCACATGTTGGGGTAGGGAATTCCAAAGAAATATAGCTCTTACGGCGAAAAAATGTCGCCGACAATCAATACGGGAACTTGGAACGTAAAGGGATAAGGTATGTCCGCGTGTTACTTTTCCATCACATACATCAAGCAAGTGTTTTAGTGGATGTCCTTCGGTAGACAATTCCATAGGTCAGAATAATATCGCGTCGTATCCTCCTTTGGGTAGTCACAGACCCAGACGTCGCATTCTTTCGGTATACGGAACATTGCGAAGACCCAACACTAACTTTGTTGCTCTATGATAGATTTTATCGAAGAAATCAATATCTTTTCGCAGCCAAGGAGCCCAGACCTCTACCGCATACTCCATCGTAGGGCGAAGGTAGACATTCATTATCCTTGGTAACGTCACCAGGGAGAATCTTCCAAATATTCTTCGAACGATACCTAACAATCTGTTTGCCCGTCGATATATATTCTGGCAGTGCACTGTGCTCTTCGGGTTACCGCTAATCCACACTCCAAGATCTTTTTCTAACGAGCTCCATGCTAGGTTTTCAGTTCCCAATCGATATGTCCAAGGAACATTCTTGCCAAGATGGAGCATCTTACATTTCCGTATGTTGAATGACATGTCATTTATGGCCACCCAATTCGACACGCTGTCTAAATCCATCTGTTGTTTCTCACAATCCTCTGCAGAACTAATCGGCGTCAAACTTTTCATATCATTCGCGAACAGGACCATTTTAGAAGATATGAGGGGGGGGTAAATCGTTTATGTATAACAGAAAGAGGAGCGGGCCTGACACAGATCCTTGTGGGACTCCACTCGTGGTTTTGAACGTTTGTGATAGCACACCGTTGACTTTAACTCTTGCGTCTCGATCTGACAAATAGTCACACAACCATGAGGGAAGTGGTTCACATATTCGTGAACGCATCAGTTTTTGGAAAAACAGACCAACAATGGAGTATGCTGTTCAAGTATGGTCCCCATGGTTACAAAAGGACATGACCTTGCTGCAACGCATATAACACCGCGCTACAAAACTGGTAACCGGTCTATACAACAGGCCATACGAGGAGCGGGTTGCAACGCTAAACCTCTTTGACTTTTCGTACCGTCGTGTCAGTGGTGACTTGATCCTGCTTTTCAACATTCTGCATACAGTGGATCACCCACTTGAACACCTGTTTCATCGGCAAGAAGCACGTGGTAGCAGATCGCATGGCTACAAGTTAGTTATTCCACTCCAGAGCAAATTGTCGAAGTTTTTTCTTTGCTGTCAGAGTGTGTTTTCTATGGAACTCCCTGCCCCCACATATCATTTGCGCAACAAGCCTGAACATATTCAAGGCTGAACATGACAAGTATATGTTGACCAAACCCAACATTGCACCTGATTACACGTGCTGACTTTCCATATGTAAAAAACATTTGTGTTGTTTTTTATGAATTCCCTATATTTTTAATATGTGGTTTTTGTAAATTATTTGCTTTTTGGACCATTAAAACTTTGAATTACTTTGAATTAGACGTTTCGTCATCAAGCTAGATGACATCATCACAGAACATCGTTACATATACTGTGTGGCGGATGGAAACTTAAAACAATTTAAGGATCGCTTGGTGTTTAAAAGAACATTGTTGTTTTTGTTTCATTCTTCGGTACATGTCTTCTGTTATTGTAATAAGGGCATACTTCAGCTAGGGAAATGCCGAACATTGTGAAACTAAGAATATGTCCTCATTTGTCGATTCGGTAAATTACAGAAGCTTCTGCAGTGCAACCGTTGAGCGTAACGGTTGAAAGTTTAGCCTGCGAGTTCAAGCTTTTCGGTGAATACTTCTGTGCGAACATTGTCGAAAGCTATCTTAAAATCTATTAAAAACCCGCAGAATGTCTCAGAACATAACGTAATTCGATTTAACGACCTCTCGTAAGATATCAAAGAATTATGCGTAAAATTTTGAAGTATTTCGAAGTATATAAGTGCTTAACAAGTTGCACTTGTTATCTCGTATATGAAAGCTAATATTTAACGTTCACATTGTTTGACTTATTTTAACATGCGTTATCCATGTACTATCGTAACATCGTCGAATTCTGACGGACGTCAGTATGACGTGTTTAATTATACATTGAAATGACTTATATATAAACGAATTTATTGGCTCTACTTGACCAGGTTGCGATCATTTACATAATACACTGGCAGTTATCTATTTTGTTTCAGTGATTTCATATTGCGCTATTATTAGGTTACATTTTAATTGTAGAAGCCCTCCGCTATAGTGTTCAACTGATTTTATCATCAAGAATAAAATGCTTTACTTCAGATTTCGGCTTTTCATTATTTTGGATAAGATATCGCCTAATTAAGTGGAAATATCTTCAGAATATAATACATGTCGTATTCATGAGATAACCTTGTCTTTATTTGCTCAAGATAAAGATATCTTTAAGCGGGTGTGATAAATGTCTTTCGATATCGATACGTTTTTGACGACAATATGACATGATGTTAGTGCAAATTAATTAGACCAGGTTTTGGGTGACGTTCCGTTTCCGACGCAGAAGCTACTTCACACCAAGTGTGGTATGATAGGGAACATGACCACGCAAAACCTGTTCTAACCTACTGCACTCAAATTTCTCTGCATTATGAATAAACTTTCGGTCCCAAACATATTACAATCGATAATATGTTGTTGTCTTTCACTGTTTAATATCTCAAGGATTTATGGTTGAAAAAGTGAATGATTTACAACACTACAGGATTACGGTATTAATAAAAATATGAAAAATTAAATAGTATGAAAGCAGTAAAGAATATCAAGTGTAAGGCTCACGAATGATGTTCGGTTGCAAGTGCACGTCAAATTTCGCTTTAAAAATCGCCAGGCAAGGAGAGTCCACATATTGGGGTAGGGAATTCCAAAGAAATATAGCACGTACTGTGAAAAAATGGTGCCGACAATCAACACGGGAACTTGGAACGTAAAGGGATAAGGTATGTCCGCGCGTCACTTTCCCGTCACACAAATCAAGTAAGTGTTTTTGTGGATGTCCTTTAGTAGCGACACTTCTATAGGTAAAAATAATGTCGCGTCGTATCCTCCTCTGGGTAAAGTCTCATGGACCCAAACGTCGCACTCTTTCGGTGTACGGAACATTGCGAAGACCCATCACTAACTTTGTTTCCCTATGATAGATTTTGTCGAAGAGAGTAATAACGTTTCGCAGCCGAGGAGCCCAGACCTCTACCGCATACCGCGAATGTAGACATTCATTATCCTTGGTAACGTTACCAGATAGAATCTTCCAAATATTCTTCGAAATATACCTAATAATTTATTTGCCCGTCGATATATATTATGGCATTGCACTGTGCTCTTCAGGATTCCGCTACTCCACACTCCAAGATCTTTTTCTAGCGAGCTCCATGCTAGTTTTTTTCAGTTCCCAATCGATTTGTCCAAGGAACATTCTTGCCAACATGGAACATCTTACATTTCTATACGATGAATAAAATGCCATTCATGGCCGCCCAATTCGACACCCTGTCCAAATCTATTTGTAGTTTCTCACAATCCTCTGCAGAACTAATTGGCGTTCAAATTTTCATATCATCCGCGAAAAGGACCATTTTGGACGATATGATAAATCTATTTGGTAAATCGTTTATGTACAACAGAAACAGGAGCAGGCCATTCTTTACGAGACTATACTCTCCATGACCTTAGCAATAACAGGTAAAAGTTTGACGGGACGATAATTTTCAGCGTCAGATCGGTAGCCGCCTTTTAAGATAGGTGCTATCAAGCCGGACTTCCAATATTTTGGTAACACTCCCTTAAGCAACGAATAGATAAACAGGCTGGAGATCGTTTAACAAAGTTGATGGTGACAGAATCTGAGCACATCCGGTGTGATGCCATCCGCTTCTGGGGATTTTCATACATTTAGTTTGAGAAAATGACTTGCGACAATCACTGGATTTATTGAAATATCACACAATATTTCGATTGAATACTCTGAACGTTCCACTAAAACCTTTGGCACGAACACTTTAGAGTAGTTGTAGTGAACTGACCACTACAATAATGTCCCCAAGAATGATGGAGAAAAGGCACAGGAGATGAAAGGTTTATCACGGTAGACAAAGTGGTGCACGAAGGTACAGAGTAGCCATCACGGAACACGAATCAACGGAAAGTGTGTTATCAAGGTCAATTGTTATGTACAGTAAAACAATGTTGTTACATAGTAAATTGCCAGAGCATTTGCGGTTTCAAACGCTGTTTCAGTGTTTTTCACCATTTTGGATACATTACCTATTTATAACCCGGTATCTGTTTCGTGCATCCAAAATGTAAATTACCTGTCTCTCTTGGTTTAATCATTGTGGAAATTTATCTATTGCAGCTTGTGGCGTGTTTTATAATTTTTATGTTAAATATTCTCCTATACTCGATCACATTAGGTTTTAATGTTGCTTGTTTTATACATTAAATTTCACTGATGCTTTTCGTAATATGTGTGCATTTGGTTAAAACTGTCAGATTTAAGTTGGCATCATCACAATGCTTGAATGATCGACATTTATAAAAGTTGCAGATTATTTTCAAGTATGTTTTAAGGTAAACGTTGAATCATATTGACAAAGTAAATATGTTATCTTGCCTAAATAATGGAACATTAAACCCAATTTTACACTGTCGACCTTTTATTTGAAATTTCGCCGAAGCTTTTATGCGCAAGGCAGGAAGACGTGACAAGTTTTATTGATCAGGTAGATACGAAATCACTCGATTTATTGCTCGTTGATACTTGAGCGTCTGAGTATGGTGAGTTACTCTTGAACAATGCTTCTCTGTATCAAAGTTATCACCCATTCATTGCATAAAGAAAAATGGTTTCTGCAAAAAATGCGAAATGCCGAAGAAAAAGTACCCGTGCTCGAAAAAAGCTACGAAAATTTTTATCGGGAAACAATGTATTTAAACATGCTCTACGTATGATGCGTTCACGCATGCATATCACCTAATCTTTCACATTTCTGGCCATTAGAGTGTGAATAATTTTGTAGGCGATAATCTGTACACACCCGACTATTAATGAAAACGATTTTGAGTGATTGATTATGGCATGTCGAATCATGCTACATGGCCTAAATACTGGGGAAAAAGGTATGATATTCTTCGTTATTAGTATATGCATCGTTTGATCCCTACCAATATTTCAGCCAAATTAATTTGAAAATCATTGTGATAAAGACACTAGACTTTGTCATGTATCAATGTTGTCTACCATCAACACGGTAAATATCGGATATTTTTCTTAATTAGACCCGTTCGAAACGCTCGAAAGTCCATTCATGAAAGCAAGGTACACTGTGTACACATGTGGAGTGATTTTCGGACTCAACTAATCACTCACATTTATATTCTCCACGTGGTTAACTTGTGGTGGTTCAGGCTACGTGAAATTACAATATGTGTGTAAAAAGTAAAAGGTAACCACTCACAATAATTCTTCTATTAAATTGAAAAGGATTCTTCCCGGCTTGGCAATTGACTACTCTGGTCCAAACGTCAAAGTATTATCACAGAAGCAACCGCGGTAAATTCAAGAATTAGGTGCGGCTGAAATATTTAGCGGTCCTTTTATAGCAGGCAAGCAATCTTTCCACAATCCACAGTCAGAATTCCAAGCACGCAGTACGGGTATCAAAGGATATGATAAGAGCAACTCCGAGCGGTGAAAAATTTATATTCGTAAAATCCGGGTACAATTCAAAAAGTGTACATTGATTGATACAGAAAATGTTTACAGAAAAATGCCATAGTACTCCACCCTAGAGCGTCGGGCCTAAAGAAGACGCTCGAAGAAATCTTTAGGCTGTAAAGTCATCAAACTTTGATGGAAAATGGACTCTACGACCAGATCGGGTTTGCCTGTTAGGGTCAGTTTGTTTGATACACGGGGTAAAGTGGGTTTCCTTGAGGGATCGGGAGTACCGGTGAGCTTCAGTTTGGGGGACGGAGGGACAAAATCTTGAGGGGCAACGTTCAGGGCATTTTCGTTCGCCTCTGGTGTCGGTTCGACGTAGGCTACTTTCAAACGATCCACGCTGACGGTCTCGTGTGTTCCGTTGCGGTCAATAACGAAGTATTTTGGATACCTGTTGATTACTCTGTAGGGGCCAGTGTATGGCGGCTGTAGTGGTTGACGTCTATGATCTACCCGCTCAAAAAAGTTATAAGTATTAAAGTCAGATGGAATGTAGCAGGGTTGAGCATGCTGTCGAGTTGCAGTAGCTCGTGAGTTTTTCATGAAGCCGCGAAGGCGGCTGACATATTGTGGTACGGTAAGGTCCAATGATGAGTCGGAAGATGTCAGTAATTCTCCTGTAAGGATAAGTGTACTACCGTACACCATTTCAGCAGCTGAACACTTTAGGTCTTTTTTCACTGTGGTACGCATACGAAGAAGTACTAGGGGTAGTGTCTCGGACCAACGATCAGTATTCTCATGACACATGAGTGCGGCTTTTAGTTGGCGGTGAAATCTTTTGACTAAGTCGTTCGAAGAAGTGTAGCAGGCTGTAGTCTGAATGTGTTTCGTACCGAGCATGCTGTTCAGTTCCTTGAAAAGCGTTGATTAGAATTGGGAAACTCTGTCAGTAGTGATGGTGTTTGGTACGTCAAAATTACTGATACAGTGCTTAACAAAAGCTTAAGCAACAGTTTCTGCACTGATATCTGGAATTGCTACTGCCATTGACCAACGCGCAAAACGATCAATGCAGGTAAGTATGTTGCAACATACGTTAGAGACTGCTAGTGGGCCGACGAGATCCAAATGCACGTGTTATAAACGTTCAGTAACTGGTGGAAACGTACCAGGATAGCTGATAGTGTGTTGTTGAACCTTGCTCTGTTGACATCGCAAGCAACTTTTTGTCCAAAGTTGTATGTCTTTATGTATGTCAGACTAGAGGTAGCGAGAACTGAATAATTTTCGTGTCGCTCTTACTCCAGGATGTGATAAACCATGCAAGTGGTCAAAAACTCTACGTCTTATGTCTGAGGGGACGATCGGACGCGGTTATCCTGTTGCCATGTCACAAACCAGGTAATGTGGAGAATCGGGTATCGGTATTCGACGGAATTTTATCATCTCTGAAGTTTCATAGCGACTTAGTACCGGATCAGATTGCTGCGAACGTGTTAGTTGTTCCAAATCGATTCCAGGCAGGTCGATGGCACTCAGTTGAATCCGAGAAAACGTATCCGCCAATGTGTTTGACGAGCCGGATAGGTAACGAATGTCGCTCGTGAATTGGGAGATGTAGTCTAATTAACGGATCTCTCGCGGTTTTGGGGATAAGCTCCTAATTCCAAAAATGCTCTAATGGCACACGTCTCATATAGCCTCTGACAACCAAGTCCAGCTCCTGGCCTGCACGCGTGGTCCTGTGTGACTCGGCGGAACTGCTTCTACTGACAGGAGGAAGGGCGGAGGCGGCTGACTGGCGCCTTAATACCAGCATGCTTCGGGCAGGTGAAGCTCGTAAGTCCATGAAGGCGGTCCATCTGGGGGAAGGAAAACCCTTATCTCAAACCTCCACTACATTGTGGCTACATCCAATCATGGAAAAAGCTTCAGGAGTCAACCTAGAGGAAAAATCCGGAGCCGGAGTCCCGTTAGGCAGTCCGAAGTTCTCTACAACTTCGCCCTGCCAACTTCTGCGACGGCATCGTTGTCCAAACGTATCAGCCTAGCTGTTCCTTTGGTTCCAGTGGTGCCTGTCTAGGCCTGGGCAACCTGACAAAATCGTAGCCCGCGTGCAGTCTCTGACTGTGCGGCACTTTGCCTGGATCAGGCTTGTGCTTTCATATCATATCATATCTGGTGGTGCCCTGAAGAGGGAGCACTTGCTGCATGTGCAACAGCTTATTCTCCACTTTAAACTGCCCTGGCGTACATCACGACGCACCAATGGAGAGGACACTCCATTCCGCTTCTGCAGATAATAGCACGAGAAGCAGCAGATACCGGTTGAAAGCTATGGCTTAATTGGCGTTGACCTCAGCGCCTGGGGCTGCTTCCGACGGTGGGAGAGATTTTCAGGTCTCATTGTACGGCTACCGCCCGCCTCAAGCTGGGCAGCCCCCAGCCAATATGGTGCTGTCTCGCCACGGTCTGCTATCTTCATTAGGTGCATGGGGATTAGGAATCAACCGACAAGCAGACTGATATTTGAGCACCAGCGAAACCAACTACTAAAAAAACAAATGTCATTTCTGAAACTGGGAACCTGGAACCTCCGGTCCATGCTTCCTGGATTTCATGACGACGTCTCGAATATCAGAGGTGTAAGAAAATCTGCTGTGATTAACAATCAGTTAAAGAGACTAAATGTCGACGTGGCAGCCCCACAAGAGACGCGATTACCAGACACTGGTAAGCTAACAGAGAGAGATTACACGTTTTTGGAAAGGAATGGGTTCTGTTGAGCCTCGACTGCATGGAGTTGGGTTTTTCCGTTCGAAACGACCTTCTTAAAGCAACAGAACCGAGCAGCAGCGGGGGCGAACGGATTTGGACTCTAAATTTGAGGTGCATTACTGGTACCATTACGTTAGTAAACGTTTATGCGCCGACGCTCTCTGGGACGACTGCTGAAAAAGACGCTTTTTATTACAACCTCGCAACAGTCCTGAAAAACGTGCCACAAAGAAACTGTGTAGTGGTATTGGGTGAATTCAATGCTAGAGTTGGTGCGAATTACGAATCTTAGCAAAACTGTCTCGGGAGATTCGGTGTAGGTAAAACCAATGAAAATGGACCAGGCCATTTAGAATGATGCACACAGTTCAGTCTCTGTGTTAGTAACACTTTATTTTAAACAAAGCCGCAGCATAAGGTCTCTTGGAAACATCCTCGCTCTAAGCACTGGCACCAGCTTGATCTTATTCTTGTTAGGCGCACTAATATAGGAAGCGTACTTCTCACTATATCATATCAAAGCGCAGACTGTGACACTGATCATTCACTGGTCTGTGCAAAACTGAAGCTTTCCGACACGAGATTTCACCACACTAAATTGTCTGCTAAGCCTAGGATTGACGTCACCCGCATGTGCGAACCTAATCCAGCTGCGCGATTTGCAAAAGCCTTCACAGCTGAGTTCAGCAAGACAACCCAAACCTGAATCGGCTTCAGAAAACTGGGAATCGATTAAAAGCTGCATATGACGAGTCGCACTTCCCACTTTCGGTCCGAAGAAAGCTCGGACGAGCGACTGGTTCGAAGCAAAAGCTTCTGAGATTACTGGTGTGTCGGATGAGAAACGGTCAGCATTCTTGAGGTTCAAGGGTATGCCAACAGATGAAAACATACGACTTTCAAGAGAATCCAGAATTTGCAAATGACTACTGGACAGAACAGATGCGAGACACTAAGATCATCACGCTATTCAAGAATAAAGGAGGTGACTGCAACAATTACAGAGAAATCTCCCTTCTAAATGTTGTAGGCAAATTGATTGCTGAAGTCTTGCACACCCGGCTGCAAGTTTTAGCTGATAGAACTTACTCCGAATCTCAATGTGGCTTCCGCAAGGAAAGATTAACCGTTAAATAATAATAATACTATATTCTTGGTAAACCAAGGCATGCAAAACATGATCAGGTTATCAATGTCTACAAAATGAATAAGTTGTAAAATGACCTTATCAAATGGAATTTTTAAACATTTTTCCGTTTAATAAAGGATGGTAAATTTACAAGGGTAAGAAAGTTAATCTTTTCAAAATGCTTGAGTTGATAGGCTGCCCTCCAGGACTGCTAAAGCTCGTTATTTCGTTTCACTCAGGCATGAAGGGCTCAGTCGATTTTAACGGTTTTAGCTCAGAAGCCTTTGAAATTCGCCGAGGCGTCAAACAAGGGTGTGTTCTTGCTCCCAGGCTGTTCGGTATTTTCTTTGCTCTGCTTTTGAAGCACGCTTTCAGGACGAGAACAGAAGGTATTTACCTACGCACGCGAAGTGATAGTAAGCTTTTAAACCTAAACCCATTGAGAGCACAAATTAAGGCACGAAACGTGCTAATGCGTGACCTGCTGTTTGCCGACGATGCAGCCTTTATTGCTCACTCCCAAGAGCATCTTCAGTCTCTAATGGACTGTTTTTCGTCGGCATGCAAAGACTTTGGTCTAACAATCATCATGAGCAAGACCAAAGTCCTTGGCCAAGGAATGTGTCGCCTTCCATCATAACTGTTCGAAACTGTCAGCTTGAATCAGTACATCAGTTCACATACCTTGGTTCAACCATTGCGGATAACCTCTCGCTAGACATGGAGATCGATAAGCGGATTGGCAGAGCAGCTGTCCCGTTTAAACTCTCGTGTTTGGGGTAACCGCAAGCTGACTGTGAATACAAAGATGATGGTGTACAGCGCGTGCCTACTAAATGCTTTACTGTACGGCAGTGAAACCTGGTCCACCCACGCAAGACACGAACTGAAGCTGAATGCTTTCCGTCTACGAAGCATCCGACGTATCTTGAACTTATCGTGGATGGACAGAGTGACTAATGCTGAAGTGCTTTCAAAAGCGGGTCTACAGAGCATGTTCACTCTATTGTGACAGCGCCGCCTGCGCTGGCTTGGTCATGTCTACAGAATGGAAAATGGTCGTATTCCGAAAGATCTACTCTATGGTGAGTTGCAATTAGGAAGTCGACCATTGGGCAGACCGCACTTGCGGTACAAAGACGTTTGCAAAAGAGATATGGAAGCTTTCGGTATTGACCCGTCGAGTTGGGAAGAACTTGCTCTTGACCGCTCACATTGGAGGCACTGTGTAAAGCGTTGTCTGCATGCTGGGGAGGAGCAGATACAGCTCTTGGCTGCTGAACGCAGATCACGCCGCCGACGTGCAACTGACGCAATACAACCGAGTTCTGACTATCGTTGCCAGCGCTGCGGGAGAGATTGTTTCTCCCGAATCGGACTGTTTAGTCACTCAAAAACCTGCAAAACTTGAACATGCACGCGTTTGTGATGTACATCCATGGTCGACATCGACCGAAGGAGGCCAACAAACCGTGAAACTGCGAACTTCGAGTAAATGCCTGAAATGGCGAATGGAATAATAAACAGCAATGAGTTCGCGACCAATGGTACTATATCGTGTCTGCGCTGACTGTAGTCGGCGTGAGAAGAAGGCTAGGGCTCTAATCGTGTTATCGACCTCTTGTTGGAGTACTGCGCCTACCGCTTCGTTTAATGCATCGGTAACAAGCGATAAGTGAGCATCTGTCGCAGCTGATATATAAGTCAGAGCTGTCGCCTGTTTAAGGGCGGATTTAAGCGCGTCAAAAGGTTCGATTGCTTGTGGATTCATTGAAAAATGTCTTTCTTTGCAGCGAATAAAATCTGTAAGTGGTTTAGCTAACTTCGCGCAATGGGGAATGAATCGTCTGTAGTAGTTGACTAGGCCCAAAAATCGAGGCAACTGGCGGATTGAACTCAAGCATGGATAATGGCGGATGGCAGTGACTTTCTGTTCAACGGGCTTAATTCCGGTGGAATCGATGCGGTGAGAAAGTCTAGTGTTTTAACATGAAAGATGCATTTATCTGGATTCACGACAATACCATACTGAGATAGGCGCTGAAAAACCTCTCGAAGATGCTGAACATGTTCTGTCGGTGTGTTGCTAGCAATTAGTACGTCATCAATATAAACGCATACGGAGGGCAATCCCTTAAATACTTGATCCATAAAACGCTGGAAAGTTTGTGCGGCATTTCCGAGACCAAATGGCATTCGTACGAATTCATATAAGTTAAATGGTGTCGTGACAACCGTTTTAGGAATATCTTCCTTCGCAACGGGGATTTGCTGATAGGCGCGTACTATGTCAAGCTTCGAGAACACGGGTTTTCCATTTAGGGACGTCGTAAAATCGTGGATGTGTGGAATGGGGTAACGGTCTGGTACCCTAATGCGAATAAGTGCCTTATAATCTCCGCATGGGCGCCAAGTATCTGCAGTACTTTTTTCAACCATATGTAGTGGAGAAGCCCATGGTGAGGTCGACGGGCGGATGATTCCTAGCTCCAACATATGTTCAAACTCTTGTTTGACGATCGCTAGTTTTTGTGGAGCTATTCTACGTGGTTTGGCAAAAACTGGATGGCCACGTGTGACAATGTGTTGTTCGACCTGGTGTTTTACCACATTTGTGAATGACTGTGGTTTGAAGATATTCGGACACTGGACTATCAGTTCCTTACAAGGCTGGGTTACGACTGGAGTCAAAACTCGAATAGACTGTATGGGTGTGTAATGGTATTTGCCCATTGAATTTAACTTCGTGGTGTTATCAATAAGCGTTCGTTGGCTCATGTCCACCGCGAGGTTGAAATTAGACAAAAAATCTGCACCCAAAATCAAAGTTTTCACGTCTGCAATGGTGAACATCCAGTGGAACGATCTTCGTAAGCCCAGGTCTACCGCGAGGGACCGATGACCATTAGTGGCTATCCGAGTACCGTTGGCCGCCTGAAGGGTCAATCCCGACGGACACTCGCGTTCGGTTTCGTTAGGTGGGATTCAATATTCAATATTCAATAATTTATGGTCACAAAACGCACAGCTTCACAATTACCATCTCATAGTAAATATGCGTTCAATAAAAGGTATAAAAAACAATTATACGATGTCACTGGAGTCAATTGATATACTTACCCTGAGTCAATACACAGGCATCGTCAAATCGTTATGTAGCAAATAAGTGTCCAAGGTTCGAGTTCCGCACCGGTGTCTAGCAGGAAACGCAATTTCGTTGTGTTGTCAGAGATATAGAGGAGACGGCTAACATTGTTTCCAGGTAGTGCAGCCTTTCCTACTGCCTGGCACAATCGTTTTCCCTGCTCGTTAGATTTGGAAACAAAACTGCAGGGTCTGGTGCACCTGTAGGCGCGTTCACCGAATCTGCGGTGGTAATAGCAAAGACCTGGCCCTTTACTCCGACTTCGTGAATATCGTCCATTCGGACTGTGTCTCTGTGATGACTGAGATCCATCATTTCGTGAAGTACGTATGTGCATGCAAAGTTCGTCGAGTCGCTATTTCAACTCGGAGATCTCTGATTCTAAAGTTGAAGGAGTTGATTTATGAGGCGATTGTACTACTGCAATGGTTGGCTTATGATTTTTATACACTCATCGGCGATTGCAGCAAGCTTATCTAACTTATAATCTTCTTCGACCGCCGAAAGTGCTTTTCGAACATCGCTGGGTAGTCTTTGCAACAACAATTCTTTTAAAATCGGTTCTCCAACTGGTTTTGTACCCTGTAACTCGATCATTCGGCGACGGAGTTGCGACGGTGTATTGTCACCTAGTTCGATACTCCAGAGTAATTTGCGTAAGTTTTTCTCATCGGATGCTGCTATAAGCGATATCAAAGCTGATTTCAGTAGATCATATTGGCAGGTCTCTCGTATATGATATCAGCAACTTCGGATGCGACTGCGTGTGGTAATCTTCCTATGACGTAACAGTACATTGCTTTTTGGCTAGTAATGCGTCGAGTTTCGGGTTTCTACTTGAGCGAACCATAATCTAGGGTTTGCTACGCCAAACTCAGGAAGTATTAAATGACCAATATCTGCTGGGATAGGCGCTGCCTGTGGGATACTGTCCATATTGATGAAAAAATGTAAAAATATGCTACAAAATCAAAATAGTGGAGAGTATGCTATGACGAAAATAATCGGGCTCACCAAATTGTGGTGGTTCAGGATACGTGAAATTACAGTATGTGTGTAAAAAGTAAAAAGGTAACCACTCACAATAATTCTTCGATTGAATTGAAAGCGATTCTCCCCGGCTTGGCAATTGACTACTCCAGTCCAAACGTCACAGAAGCAACCGCGGTAAATCCAAGAATTAGGTGCGGCTGAAATATGGAGCGGTCTTTTTATAGCAGGCAAGCGATCTTTCGACAATCCACAGTCAGAATTTCAAGCACGCAGTACGGGTATCAAAGGAGATGATAAAAGCAACTCCGAGTGGACGAAAATTTATATTCGTAAAATCCGGGTACAATTCAAAAAGTTTACATTGATTGATACAAACAAACGTGTTTACAGAAAAATGCCATAAACTGCCTATTAGAGTTTTAAGAATGCATAAGAATAGCAAAAGGGAACTAACCTTAAAAATTCTGCACTTGCACATCACAGAGATTTTGCCCCCAAAGTCCAACGAAGTATAAAATAGAAAATATTTTGATATATGTCGGAATCCTTTAGTAATGTCACTGGATAGAATTTAAAACGAAATCTGAAATGCCATTCCAGGCAATTAGCTAATTCTGCACATGCACAAGATTGAAACAATAAAGAGCGAAATGTACAAGGTTCCACATACATAAATTACTTGTATTACGATTCTGTTCACGTTTTTACCGTCGCGAGCAATTTGCTTGATCGTGTCTATGAATTCCTTGATTTGTTTTTCACTCACTAAACTCGAAAACATTAAGCAAAACTTTACGCAAAGATCAGTACTAAGACTACGATCGCAGATTTTTGTAATAAAATTTACTGCTCAAAACCTGCTCTCTGAACCTCTATCCCGCATGTTTATTAATTTGCTCCAAGCTGGTGTGGTGCCAGAAGACTGTAAACGTTATCTCCACCACCAATTTTGGCTAGGCTGAAAAGGGGTGTAGCACTGAAATAAAAAGTCTATCTAACTACTTTCAATTTATAAAATGCGTCAGTGAGCTATTGGTGTATTGGTCATGTGCTTCGCCTAAGTGTCCTGAGGTCACAGGTTCGAGTCACGGTGGCAGAATTATTATCTGAAAATTATTCGTCATCGGATTGAAGACACATCAGTTTTTCAAAATAGGATTTTCTAACTTTTATCTCTCTTATCTTAATTTCGATTTCTTCCAAAGCAATCTCCCTCTCCCATTTTATCCGCTCCCTCGATTTTCTTTTCATTTCCAATTCGTTGAGTTCTGCCTCTGTTGGTTCAGCGAAACGGATTGCAGAGATTGAGAAAAGGAACTGTGGGGAGAGTCATTAGTGAGAGTGTCATTAGGAAACGTATGAAAAATGGATCCAGCTCCTCAGAGCTGGAACGACTTTCTAAAACGTTCCGTGAGCACTGCCCCTGCTATTACTTGTAGTTTGTTAGTAGGCATACTAAAAAGAGTTTTATTAACAATTATCAGCCAGTGGTTTGTATGAACTTCTGTCGCTTTGGACAAAAATGAAATTGAGATAAGGGATATAGAAGTTAGACAACGTTATTTGAAAGAAATAACGTGTCGTCAATCCGATGACGAATTTTTACAGAAACTAATTTCATCACCCGGACTCAAACCTGCGACCTAAGGACTGCAAAGATGCTGGTTTTAACTTCTACCAAACATTATCCCTGCAACCTCCAAAACTACTGTCAGCCTTCATACAGGTTGTGTCCGTCGGGTCATTTTGTTTGATTGAATTCTGATTGGTTGCATCAGCCAAAACTACTGTCAGCCTTCTTACAGAATATTTTGATTGGTTGAATTCTGATTGGTTGCTTCAGCTCCAATAAAGAGCTCCGCTAGAGGTCCGCCGTCACTTTTAATTATGAGCTCTAACGATATCACTCAAGGTTTTCAGGGAACCTTTGGCAACCGCGCGATTGATGTCTCTTGGAATTGAACCACTTGCTGACCGATTTCGCTCGAGTTTCTGGTACCCACTATTCCATCCGTACATCGAAAAGGAACCAATCGTGTGAGTTGATATTTATTAAATATATATGTCAACGAAAAGGATACTCCCAGAAACAAAATCTTGGCCTTCGTCGTAGAAATTCCATTTCAACACAATGCGAGGTCCATTTCAACTTGGAGCGTATGGGCTCTGGTTTCGCGTCACCAAAAGTAACATGGTTCATAACCATGAATTACAAACCGGGGAAGCTGGGTCGTGGTTGTTTCGCAACCAACGTCTAACGCCTTCGGAATTGGAGATCATTCGACCGCCGCTGGAATGCGGGGACTCCTCATTCAACATACAGTAGTACGTGAAGACTCGATATCAGAAAAATCCTAACGGATGTGATGTGGTAAACATGCGTCGGCGAGTTCTGGCTGGCTGTAACAATCCAGGTAAGTGTTGTTTCATTACAATTAAAATAACTTGATTATATGGACGATATTTATTATCAATTTTTCACAGCTTATATTCGACGAATGGAAGAGGAACTCAACGTCCATGGAAAGCCACGCGTGCTTCTGGATGAGACGAACAAGATGACGCATTTTATCTATACAACCCAAGAAATGCTTAGTTTTTTAACCGTTTTTTTATTTTATTCTCATCGATGATACATTCCGTACAAATCGCGAGAAATATTTTTTATATCAATTAATGGTAGTAGATGGATCCCGCAAAATTCTTCCTGTAGCAATAGGCTTCTTGTGGAGGGAAACAGTTGAAGATATCCGAACCTTCCTACTTACCTTTGTCGAATTCGTGGGTGGGTGTGATGCTGTGAAAGCCATAATGTGCGATGGAGCACCTGCGATTGCGAATGCTGTAGAGGACGTATTTCCACACGCTTCGCATCTGCTTTGTCGAGTGCACATGCTCCGTAACGTTACTCGCCGTAACCATCAAACGCAGACGCTGAAGTGGGTATGCGTTGCGATGAAAACCAGAATTTTGTGGGAGTACGCGTATGCTTTAATCAATATGCAGTGTGCAGACCCTGTATGCTTCCAGTTCATCAAAGGGCAACACTGCTGCAACTCCCGTAAGTAAGCAAATGCGCTTGGTCCTAAGGTAGCCACTTACGGTATTGGGGACACGAACATGGTCGAGGCAATGCACAGATGTTTAAAGATGTACCACCTTAATGGTAAGATGGCAATTTGGGAGGCCAAGTCAGTGCCCCTTATCTTATTTGGCAACGCCAACACGAAGTTGCTTTGTCGAGTTTTAGGCGGGTTCGCGTCCCCAACCACTCGGAATTGTATTCCCTGTGCGATCTTCTTATGCCATACGCCGTAGACCTCATCGCCGCCAACGTAACTGCTTCAACAGTTAATATAGTAGGTTCCACTGATATTATGGTTATTATAAGGGACACGCGTTCTTAGGATGTGTGCTGCCTAAATTGAAAATGCACATATCCGTTTTTCGTAGATCAAGCGTTGCCATGCAGGCACGTGCTTTCTGCTGCGAAATTCAAAAATGCTGATGTAGCTTTATTCCCGATTTCCCAGCGCTGGGTACGCAGTAATAATCATGCAATGCCAGTGCACTTTTCTTCTGCGGAAGTTCCTAGGCAAAATAGTAGAGTGTTTTCATCAGGTAGATTTTACGGTCACGATTTGATTGATAGGGTTCAACGCCAATTTGAGCCAACATACTTCAATCATTTCATTCGTAGTATTGAAACCTATGTGAATACAGCCGGTTTGCGTCCCTTGCTTCCGTTTCCTTGAAAAGGTGATATCGGCGATATGTCATTGGCGTCGGTACGGTACGACAATCTACCGTTGGAAACAATATTGAATGTAGAACACAGTGAACCTAGTAACCTTTAGAGTTCGTCTCCCAAAGCCAGTTACGACGAAGAAGCAACGATTGCCGGTATTAAGGGAAACGATGCCAGAATATTAGACGGTAACGATGGCCGGATCAACGATCGACGACGGACAGCTTCTTCTTACTACCCAATCCCATCCACCTCTCGTCTACATCCAGTAGATCTCGATGTGTGTTTAGGCCACAATCAAGTATGTGGTCAGTGTGATTCAGATGAACCACTTGAGTATGCAGGACAAACGATAGAGTGGGGGCAATGCCCTTATTGTAACCAGTGGTATCATCTCTACTGTTTAATCACCCCGCCATTTGAAACAGATGAGTGGTGCTTTTGTTGTACGCAAAAGTTTTAATGATTTTCATTATAATGTTAACTATGCTATAATCAATCATGTTGTTCGGCTAACGGGGCCCCGGTGGATTTATTTTAGGTTTGAGCGTACAGTACTCGCGATGGAATTTGATCTCGTTATCTGGGTTTCGGGAATGTTTCGAAAATATGATTCGTTATACTTGTATCAATACACTGGTGAATACATTCCACACGTGAGTTTTTATCCATGAACATGTTTTACCGTGATGCCGTGTGTGGTGTTCTTCCAGTGAACTAAACCAACACTCTCTCTGGAAAGCGTGAACGTCTGACAATTGTCTACACATTGATGATCTTGATTCTCTTATCCTTTTCGGTAAAACCTACTGCTTTGCATTTAACCCAACGAGCAATATGAGGGAGAACATCGTACGGCTGAAAAATAAAAATTGTTAGCGGCAACGCAACACGAACCCGCAACTGAATACGTAAGCTTGTATTTACGTCAATCCTCCTAATATTCTATTATACTGTATATACCTAAATTCTATACCTATCTCTCCTCCAGGTGTTGTCATCTGGTGCCTCCGGACAAGTAAATCGAGAATGTAACTTGCCACAAGATGCACATTTTCCAAACCTCTGTAAAAATTGGATTTGTTTTTTGCTGAATTTGCTTATCCTGTCTGGTTTCACCTAAGAATCACTTTGCCGCTGTGGTCGGTTGCTCGACTGACGTCCAGATTTGGAAGTTCCGAACAAAACAGATCAAGTGTCAGCATTAATTTTACGATTAGTTTCTTTTGCAACATCTTTTCGAGATTCAAGAATTTGTGGTCACAAAAAAGCACATAGCTTCACAATAACCTTATCATAGTTGATATTCGTTCATTAAGAGGTATAGAAAAACAACTATACGATGTCACTGAATCAAGTAATATGCTTACCCTGAGTCAATAAACAGACATCGTCAAATCGTTATATAACAAATAAGTGTCCAAGTTTCGAGTGAATGTTTTGATACAGGGTGAGGTGATAATTGCTTCGGGAAGGGCATTCCACAGGAAACAGACACGTACCGAATAGAAATATCGGCGACAGTTAGTGCGGAATTAGGAATTAATAGTGCCGCTGAGTGGCTACGTGTAATTCATGAACAAATGTTTCAGTGTATGATCTGGAGTATTCAATATTTTGTTTACATATTCTCTTAACATTTTCAATAACTGACGCTATAAATCGGGTTCATGGACACCAGCAATTGAACGATCTCTTAAATGATTATATACTTTATCTTCAAAAGCACAACGTAAGCTCGTGTTTGCAATTCAAGTATAAATTAGCAATTAGATTGGTTTTCGTGTCTTTGCATTGTATTGAAGCGAGCACGTTCAGCAATTTCGAAATTTTTTGGAGTGACATGAGCTGATAAAATTGATTTCAATTCATTGAAAGTCATGTTATCAGGTGAGATAGGAAATGATAAATTTTTCAACTAAGCATAAGCATATTCTCTTGCTGAAGTAAGAAAAGGCGCAGTAATAATTGAATTAGCCATTTCACCCTTGGTAAGACATTGACTTGAAAGACTAACGTTGATTTCTATCCCAATACAATTGTGTTCATCACGCTTCCTCTATAGTTATAATATAACGCATTCCGTTGATACGATTTATGCGTCACAGTGATTCGGTGATTGAACACCGTTTTCCGTTGTACGAACAACATGTAACAGTGCCATTCAAGTATAACTTTGTGTACCACTTATCAACTGTGTCGATGCTTATCGCACCTAATCTTACTGTCTCCACCTGATGAAGGCAAACAGGAAGAAACCGTAGGTAACGTGCAAGTGCGGGTATATGAGCAACACATTTCTTTGGCTATAAAGCTATAGTCATGAATACAACTCAATGTTCGCTAAACATATCACACTCTAGACAAACATAAATCGAGACACTGTTTATTCGGTTAAATGCCAATTTCAATGAGCATCATAAACAACATCACAACAATCGTTTCAACTAAATTACAACTGCACAGTTTGTAGTTGTCTTACAAGTTTAACGTTGATTTCTATCACAATACAATTGTATTAATCACGATTCCTCTATAATAAGCTTTGTGCTTCACAGTGATTCGTTGATTGAACACCGTTTTTAGATCAATACATTCAGTTTGTGAATAGTCACATCGCAAAATGTTTTTTCACGTAATAAAGTCAAATTAGAGATTGTAGAGATAATGTCAGCCGCAAGCAACCGCCACTGCCAAAGCGTTTTTTCTCATTGTGAATTGGATATCCTCGACGATCGCGACGCCAAGAGATTAGTTCAGTTCAGTTGGCACATGCTGCCAAAGTTGGTTCATTTTTCTCTGGTATCCTCGTCGTATGCGATGGTACGTCCGGTGTTTTCCAAGCCGTCCTTCGGTCTCAGAATTTGTAGCTGCGACTGAGAAAAGCGGAAAGGGTTTCTCTTCACCAAGCCGGTGAGAGGTTAGCTATCGAAAATTGGTGCGTACATTTAAAACATGACATTTAAAATGAGGAATTATATAACAGGACTTTTTGTTTTTTTAATCGTGGTCAAGACCATAAACATTCAAAATGAACAAAAAATGGACTATTCTGTTGACAGACAACCTGCATATTCACGGGAAAATGTCTGGGAAAAGCTCATGCTACAAGGCATCTAAACCCCTTTTGAATGCACCTATTGATATGCAAGCTATTAGTTCCTCAGGCAGCTTGTTCCAGAAGCTTATCACTCTTTCACTGAAAAAGTGTTGCCTAAGATTCAGACGGCTGTGGTTTTTCGCGAGCTTCAATGTATGTCTTCTAGTTGAGGGGTTGATCGCCCGAGAGAACAGGATTTGACAACCCTCGTCGCCTAAGCCTTTCAGGATTTTGTAAGTTTCTATGAGGTCACCCCGTAGACGCCGACGCCGACGGGAGAAGAGTCCTAAAGAAATAAGATTATCTTCGTAGGGTTTCCCAAACATACCTTCAACCATTTTGGTAGCCAGTCGTTGGACTTTTTCTAGTAGTAATATGCCCTTCTGAAATAAGGGGTTCCAGGCTTGCACCCAGTATTCTAAATGCGGCCTGAAAATCGCCGTATATAAAGGGATGAACACTACCGGCGTTTTACATGTCAGAACGGATTTAAGCCTGAAGAGTTCTCCTCTAGCTCGTTGTGCAGCTGTGGCACACTGCTCAGCCTATTTGAAGTTTGCTGTTACGACTATACCCAAATCCTTAATCCTCTGAATAGATTGAAAGTCGATCCTAACGTTATTCGCAGTTAATGTAATTCTGTCGAATGTTGCAGACAACAAATTTCATTTACTATAGTTCAGAGGAAGATCCCAATCCTGCGACCATTTAATGACCTTTCAATATCTCTCAACAAATCACCGTGATCACTGGATCCGGTGAATTTGACATCATCAGCACACATGTAGCGTGGACATGACAACTGCGTTGCCAGGTCATCGATGAAGATCAGAAAGAGTATAGGGCCTAATACTGAACCTTGTGGGATCCCCCTGGTAACTGTTGCGAACTCAGAGGTAGTATCGCCTACACGGAGCTAGAAGGATTTATCACGAAGAAAACTGGTTATCCAGTCGTGAAGCTTATCAGATATGCCTTTGGCCGCGAGCTTCATCCCTAGGAACCTGTGACTAACCGAGTCGAGCGCCTTACTGAAGTCTAAGAAAAAGACCTCTACCCGTCCGCCTTCATCCAGTGTCGTAGAAACTCTATCTTAAATCATAGAAGTTTCGAGAGACACGACCTTCCTTCAAAAAAGCCATGTTGAACCGTGTTTCTTCTTCTTCTTCTTCTTGATAGACGACAGGGGGTCAAGCCCTTGTAAGCCGCATCTCTTTATATCAGCAACATAGTCCAGGAGAACCTCAGTTGAAGAAATCCTGTCCAGCGTTGTTCAGCTTCGCCGTGATTACAGGCAACACCTTATCCAAAAGTTGCTTGAATTGCTTTTCAGAGCTCGCTGAGATAACCTCTTCCGGAAACGCATTCCACAAGTTAACAATTCCTGTTTAGAGCGTAAATCCCTGTGGTAGGCGTAGTTTCCTTCGCTTTTGAAGCTTTAGAGCATAGCCACGGGTTCTTGAGTCCGTCACGAGAGGGAAAACATCGCGCAGCTCGTCACCATGAGCTCCCAGTAATATACGACGAGGTAGCAGCAGGTCGTAGCGCATACGCCGAATACTGAGCGACATGAGGTTGAGGCGTTGAACTCTCTCCACATAAGGAATTGATTTTAATCCTTGTACTCGTTTCGTCGCCCCCCTTTGAAATTTTTCTATTTGGTCACGTTCTACCTTAGTTTGAGGATAGGTGGCTGGCAAACCATATTCCAAAACTGGTCTCAATGATGAATTGTGCACGAAGTGGCTGCACATCCGATCCCTGATAAGTCTCTCCAAGGTTTTACATAAAACACTAGTCAAGCTCACCGGTCGGAAATTCTTAACTATGTTTGTGCAACCTCCCTTTGGAATGGGTACGACAATAGCTTTCTTCCAGTCATCTGGTAGAATGCCTTTGCAGAGCGATTCGTTGTATAACTCACATAGAGGCTCTGCTAGTACGTTAGATATTTCCTTTACAATTTTAGGATGCACATGGTCAGGTCCGGCAGATTTATTTCCGTCTGGATTCTTTAGCACATGCGCGACATCATACATGCAATGAAGTTGCGCGGTACGTTCAACTTGGTTGTATTTTCCATGCTCTGATTAAATATTACGAAATTTGCCGATTCTGTGAAATTGCAATTTATATTACCTGCACTACTAAGATATAAATATCTATTTCATATACCTTCATCATGGCTCACATTACTTTTCCATGCTTAAAGGCTGGTTGTGGTAAGCAAGTAGCCAAAGTTATTGAGAGTTGTGCATGCAGACCCTGGGCGCACCAAAAGTGCTCTAGTATACCAAAAGACCATTACACCATATATGCAGCCCATACATGGTTCGAATTGGCCTGCGTGGAGTGCAAGGAAGTTGCAACGGAGAATTACCGTAAGCAAGTTTCCCAGTTACTGGCAACTCTGCAGGAACCAACCCAAAGATCCTACGCGAAAGTTGCAGCCTCGCTCAAACCAATCTTACATAAGCCGGCGGATATGAGAAAATCTGCGGAAGGAAGACAGGGGAAAACTAACAACAATGTTGTTAGTCAGCGTAAGAAAAAGTGCCAGTCAGCTCAAAAGTTACCGCGCTCCCCAACAAGTAAGAAAACCGAGTCACGTCTCGGTAATTTAGCGACAATTAACTCGCAGCGAATTGCGAGCGTTGCAAAAAAGGTGCTTTTCCCGAGAAGAGTTTAAAAACCAGGACCAGAAATATTCTGATCCATAACGAGCAAGAGCCTTTTATACAGGAGGCTAAAGCACGACGCAGTTTAGATCGCAAATGCGTACGAAATTTATTGCGTCTTACAGACCTTAAACCCAATCTCCAGATAGTTAGCCTACACAGAATCGGTCTGTATAAGAAAGGAAACCAAGCAAGGCCAATCTTGGTGGAATTCAGAAACCAAAGAGACAGAGACCTGTTTCTCTCCAAAGGCTACCAAATACATACCAATACAAATCATCATCATCATCATCATCATCATCAAAGACAGCAATACACCGGTAGCACGTACCGAATGCTTAACTGCCATACAACCACGAAAAAGTAAAATCCTAAAAGATGGGGAAGGGTGGGACTTAAATTGCTACGGCTTCTATAGAAGAGTAAGCACAAACAAACTGGGGAGAGGTGCCTACACCTCGAATGGAACATACATTCAAACAAGTTTCGTGAACGAGTAGAGCAACATCAGCACGGCAGCTTCCTTGCGGCTTTCACTGTCATGCATCATAACAAGCTTTTCTCGTCACTCCGCTTGACAACATACACGGTTGAGCAAACACTCCAAGAATATGCTTTGTGCAAGACCGCCATTGAGCACGGTTTCGGGACATGTCATGAAGCGTAACTAACCACTGCGATATCTGATCGCACCACTGCGATATCTGATCGCACCAATACAAATGGTTTGTACAGATTGGTGCCAGATAGCAGCCCAGTTTCAGCTTCACACGCCTGCGAAGTAAGTAATCAAGAGCAAGTTCTTATCAACTCATTTAATCTAAATAGCTTTTGTATCTCTTGCTAACGCCTTTATAATAAATAGCTACGGATTCTATAGAAGAGTAAGCACAAACGAACTGGGAAGAGGTGCATACACCTCGAATGGCACATGCATTCAAACAAATTTCGTGAACGAGTAGAGCGAACTCAGCATGGCAGATTCCCTGCTGATTTCACTGTCATTCATCACAACAAGCTTTTCTCGTCACCCCGCTTGACAACATACAAGGATAAGCAAACACTCCAAGAAAATGCTTAGTGCAAGACCGCCATTGAACACGGTTTCTGGACATATCCTAAAGCGTAACTACCAATTGCGACATCTGATCGAAAGGACACCACCCTGGAAGACGCGCTGCGCCGACTTTGGAAAGGTTACTAGTAAGGGTTTTTAACTGCCCATGCCACGTGACGGTTTGGCCACCCCGAGATTTAGGCCAATCTGGATGTGGCGTCGCAAAAAGAATCCGTTTCGGAAGTCGGTGGTCCGGCATCCGTAAAACGTGACCCAAGCAGCATAACCTATGCAGGTTGATCTGCTTCTCTATATCAACATTACTACCAAACAACTTATTTCGGAGAGCATCAGTGCGATTGTAAAATCTAACTTCTAAAATGTTGCGGAGATATCGGTTGCCAAATACGCTAAATGTGTTCTTTACGTAAGGTCCAGGTTTCGCACCCATACAGTAACACAGGCCGAACTGTCGCTTTATAGACTCTACCCTTGAACAACATAGACAGTCCTTCCTGACATCAGAGGTGACCTATGTTGCTAAATGCTACAGTCGCTCTAGAAATGCGTGCCGAGACCTCGTCATCTAACGATGCAGAATTATTGATATTGTGTGGTCGACACAGCCTCTGCCAGGCCGGAAGCCAGCTCGCTGCTCTCGGATCTGTGATTCCCTATGCGATGTAAATCTTCGAAGACATGGACGCTAATAATCTCCTAATGATGGGAGTGAGACTTATCCCACGGTGATTAGAGCATGAGCTTCGCACACCTTGGCCTTGAGGACCAAACATGCCACCTAATTGTAATTCAAAGGCATCTAAGTGACCTAGTCTAGCATTCATATCTCCCGCTAAGACAACAATATCGGAGCTTTTTGCAAGTCGCAAAAGAGCATAAAGATGTCGTAGAAAGCGTTCTTCTCGTCGTCGGAATTGGTGTTAGTCGGGGCGTAAGTTGTTTCAATAAACAAGCATATCTGATTATAGGATTTTGAGTTTGGTCTAACATTAGTGACTAGTCTAACTGCGCACATCCTGCTATTGCAACGAATCCAATCGATTAAACAGGATTCGGCACGCGAATTCAGCACTATACCAATGTAACGTTCTTTATACGATCCGAATTAAGTAGAGAAGGAAGACGGGTTTGAGTGGAGTAAGCAACGCTTTACTATTCTAAGAATGAGCGTACAATAGCTGAAATGCAAACAAGATGTGTTAGTCAACGGTATATAGAAAGTATACAACAAACAATCATGACATTCACCCGGGCTTTGAAATGGAAGACAATCTTTCGTACTGGATGAGGTCAACACAGAAAAATCAAGCTTCTCGAGTCCTCAAATTGTAAGGACGGATGCGTTGTTGTTGTTCCAAAATTTGAGGGTAACACAGAGAGTCAATTTAGGTGGAGGGTACACATAATGGGTCATCTAGATCAGGATTGGCATTCCTGGCGAATAAGCACCGTAGGGAAATCCTGCAGCCATCGCATTCGCAATATCTGGGTAGAACATATTTCCTTGATCGTAAGGATAGCGAGAACCTTCATATGGAGGCGAATACCTTCCTCCTCGTCTTGGTGAAGCGTATCGACGCGATGGACCACGAGCGACTGAACGTGAACCACAAAAGCTTGGACCTTTGCCAGAACGATCCATCCTTGTAAATTCTACACGCACTCGCGAGCCGCATAAGTTAAGCCCGTCTAACGCTCGTACTGGTTTCTCCGCGTCTGTCGATTTTACATATTGCGAAAACGCAAAACCGGGAGGGTTTCGAGCAATCCATACGTCGTCAACGTCGCCGTATTTTGAAAGCTCATGCATGAGATCATTTTTGTGACGGTATCCAGCAAACCGCCAATGAAAACTTTCTTCACCCTAGAAGGGTTCGATGACGCCATCTTTTGTAATTGTTTAATTTTAGTGGCGATAAAAACTTCATCATCTGGGCAATGTCTTCTCGATTTGGTTGCAATAGGCTTGCAAGCTGGCGACAAGTTCGTAAAGAGTGAGGGAGAATAATGGGAAAAGACGTTTATTTTCCCTAAAAACTCAATATCTTTGGAGATATTACGGCTCTATATTGACACTATGTCAACAAAGATTTGAATTATTTGGCGGGAAAATCATGATTATAATTGGATCATATTCGCCCTTTATTCTGATTGGTCCATCGAGTCTTTGACACGGTTTTAATGTGCTATTTTCCAAGGTCATTTCCTTTTACATTCTCAGCCTATATATATGGATGAGTAAACCATGTTTGTTATTATTGGAAGTGAGCTCCCATACGAACTTCTCTGAAGCTTTGGTCTTCTCTCTCAATAGTCGGTTGGGCAATATTGTGGAAAGCATATCCGGTGCATTATTAGCTCCATATCAAGAACGTAACAGTTTGGCGACGGGTTTATTCAAGTTACGAAATCATGGAACAATCCAAGATAGAAATTCTTTTGGAGCGACAAATGATGCTAATGGAACTTCTTCTGCAGAAGCAAGTACCAATCACAGAACCTCGTGCTATTCCACCCTCCGTTGACGGAATTGCGAACAGCATCGCAGAATTCTCCTATGATCCGGAAGCTAACGTCACATTTGAAACTTGGTTCAGGCGTTATGAAGATCTTTTTCGTGTTGATTTTTCAGCCCAAGATGATGCATGGAAAGTCCGGCTGCTGCTACGTAAACTTGGCCCAGCAGAGCTGGATAAGTACTGTAACCTGATCCTTCCCAAGAATCCTCGGGATAGAACTTTTGATGAGACGATCAAGTCACTGATTGAACTTTTCGGTGAGCAGGTATCTCTCTTCAACACACGTTACAGGTGCCTCAAGCTGAAAATGAACGACACTGACGACTTCCTGACGCACATGGGCATTGTCAATCGCGAATGCGAACGCTTCAAGTTGCGGTCCCTCACAGACGACCAGTTCAAGTCCTTGATATTCATATGCAGCCTGGTATCTCCGCGTTTCGCTGATATTCGAACGCGACTGCTCAACAAACTTGAGCAAGAACCCTCATTCACTCTCCAAGCCATTGGTGATGAATATCTACGACTGGTCCGTCTCCAAGAAGATTCGGCAATGATTCAACATGGGAATCATGGCACCGACACCGTCCATGCCGTTCAGCAAAGCAATTGGCATTCGCCACAAGTTTCCAGCGCAAAGAAGCCACCGTCTCCATGTTGGCATTGCGGAGCCTGGCACTATGTCCGATATTGTCCCTTTAAACAGCACCGTTGCAGTCAGTGCAACGTCACAGGCCACAAAGAAGGATTCTGCAGATCCAGAACGAAACAACAAGTTTCGTCGAAACCAAAGATTTCGAGGCCATTTTCAAAGCCGCAGCAAAACCAGCAGAGGTTTGCATCGAAGCCCAGGACTCCTTGGAAGCATTCACCAAGCGGACACGCGCTCAGCGTCACAACAACATTCCAAGTAAGTTCATCTCCGAGACGGCGGTTCATCTCTATCCAGATCAACGGTATACCCGTTCAGCTTCAACTGGATACAGCATCGGACATCACAATCATCTCCGAAGCAATTTGGAAAAATCTTGGCAGCCCACGTATCTATTCAACATGTCCGCCTGCAACCAGTGCCTGTGGTGGATCACTCAAATTAATCGGGCAACTGAAGTGTTGTGTGTCTTTCCGAGAGAAAACAGCACCATGTACCTGCTACATCGCCAAAGCGAACTTGAATCTTCTCGGACTCGATTGGATCGAAGATCTCCAACTGGCAGATCAGCCAATCAATGCTCTGTGCAACCAAATCCAGTGCAGCAGTGCACCCTCAAACAGAATCGATCAAATCGTCAACCGGTTTTCCGATCTGTTCAAAGAGGATCTTGGTAAGTGCAAGCATACACAAGCAGTCCTTCAACTTCGTCCAGGAGCCAAGCCAGTATTTCGCCCCAAACGACCTGTACCATATGCCTCACTTCCCCAAGTCGAGATGGAACTACAGCGTCTACATGAACTTGGAATCATCTCTCCGGTAACGTACTCATCTTGGGCAGCACCCATCGTCGTGGTGAAGAAAACCAATGGCTCGATTCGCCTTTGCGCAGATTTCTCGACTGGTCTCAATGATGCACTTGAGACTCACCACTACCCACTCCCGTTACCAGATGATCTCTTCACCATACTTAATGGCGGCACCTGCTTTGCGAAACTCGATCTGGCAGAAGCTTATTTTCAAGTGGAAGTCGCACCTGAATCACGTGAGTTTTTAACGATCAATACCCATCGTGGACTGTATCAATTCAACAGACTCCCATTTGGCGTGAAGACCGCACCCGCGATCTTCCAACAAGCGATCGACACGATTTTGGCAGGTATTACAGGCGTTGCGGTCTACATGGACGACATTCTAATCGTTGGCAGAAACACAGGTGAGCTACAGTCTCGTACGGAAGATGTTTTACAAAGGATACAAGACAGTGGTCTCCGGCTTCGTACAGAGAAATGCCAGTTTTACCTGGATTCCATCAAATACCTTGGTTTCATCTTCGATGCTTCTGGTCGTCATCCTGATCCAGCGAATATCCAAGCTATTCAACGAATGCCGGCACCCACAGATGTCTCTACGCTTCGTTCATTTCTTGGACTGGTAAGTTACTACAGCGCTTTCTTACCATCACTACACAATGTTCGTGCACCGCTCAACAGCCTTCTCCAGAAAGACATGGCATGGAACTGGTCACCCGATTGCGAAGATGCTTTCGTCACAGTGAAAACAATGCTGAGTTCCGAGCTGCTGCTGACGCATTACGATCCGGTATTACCAATCGTTGTAGCCGCTGATGCTTCTAGCCATGGCGTTGGTGCGGTCATCTCTCACAAGTTTCCTGACGGAACGGAGAAAGCTATCATGCATGCATCACGAACACTGACACCAGCAGAGAAGAAGTACGGCCAGATAGAAAAGGAAGCGTTGGCCCTCGTGTTCGCAGTCAAACGGTTTCACAAGTTGATCTACGGTCGAAGTTTCACCCTGCTGACGGACCACAAACCGCTCATTTCGGTATTTGGATCGAAGAAAGGGATCCCTGCTCATTCAGCCAATCGTCTGCAACGTTGGGCCCTCACTCTTCTTGGTTACGATTTCAAGATTCAATACCGCAGAACAGAAGATTTTGGTCAAGCAGACGCCCTATCCCGTCTACTCTCAAACGAAACAGGCAGTGACGGGGACGTGGTGATTGCAGCTATATCTACTGAGCGGTATGTACGTGATCAGTTAACCACAGCAGTCCGAAACCTTCCCGTGACGGTCGCAGATATCAAGAGGACCCTGAACGACGACGAGGTTCTCTCAGAAGCTATCAGATATGTTCAATCTGGATGGCCTAGGCTAGCACCACAATTGAATGACAATCAACTGTTCCAAAGACGGGAATCCTTATCAATCGTGGATGACTGTCTCATGTTTGGTGCTCGAGTCGTTATTCCCGCTGCTTTGCGTCAACGGGTAATACGTCAATTTCATGCTGGACATCCGGGGCTCAATCGGATGAAAGCAATCGCCCGAAGTTTCGCCTACTGGCCAGGGATGGACGCTGACATCACCGAGTTTGTCAGGCGCTGTACCAATTGTCAACAAGCGGCAAAACTTCCTGCTCACGCAACACCAGTTCCGTGGCCTCGACCTGACAAAGCATGGTCGCGTATTCACATTGACTTCGCCGGCCCACTCAACGGAACCACCTACTTAGTCTTGGTAGACGCTTATTCAAAATGGCCAGAAATCGTCCCGCTCTCTCCTGCCACAAGTTCGACCACAATCGGAGCACTCACTTCGCTATTCAGCCAACACGGAGTTCCCGACACCATTGTCTCAGATAATGGATCCCAATTCACATCATCTCATTTTGCCGAATTCTGCAAGAAGAATGCAATTGAGCATATCAGGACTCCGATCTACCATCCCCAATCGAACGGACAAGCGGAGAGGTTTGTCGACACATTCAAAAGAGCAATGCTCAAGTTCCGAGGGGAGGGGACTACCGTCGACAACTTGCAACGATTCCTGTTAGTCTACCGGACGACCCCACACGAATCCCTGATGAATAGTCAAACGCCAGCAGAGGCACTAATGGGTAGAAAACTTCGTACAGTCAATAACGCAATGGTCCCGAAGCCACCACAACCTCATGTTCATCAGCATCTCAGTCAAAGGAGCTTCAAAGTGGGATCCAGCGTCTATGCTCGTGATTATCGACAACGAAGAAACCCATGGATCGAGGGCAAGGTTGTATGTCGGAGAGGTAGCGTCATGTTCGACATCCAAGTTGGAAACGACATTTGGATACGCCATCTCAATCAATTGAGACCAAGAGAAGGACAGTCGGAGTTAGAACCTGCGGAACCAGTGAATCTTCCGTTGGATCTTCTATTTGACACCTTCCAGCTCCCATCTCCTCCGGTTGAAATACCACCTGACATTATCGCTCCCGATCGCGCACTAGAACCCCGACGATGGACTAACCGAAGACGCAAGACTGTCGTACCACTTCAAGTGAACCCCAAGCTCTGTCGGTACTGAGTCACTTTTAAAAAGGGAGGTAATGGGAAAAGACGTTTATTTTCCCTAAAAACTCAATATCTTTGGAGATATTACGACTCTATATTGACACTATGTCAACAAAGATTTGAATTATTTGGCGGAAAAACATGATTATAATTGGATCATATTCGCCCTTTATTCTGATTGGTCCATCGAGTCTTTGACACGGTTTTAATGTGCTATTTTCCAAGGTCATTTCCTTTTACATTCTCAGCCTATATATATGGATGAGTAAACCATGCTTGTTATTATTGGAAGTGAGCTCCCATACGAACTTCTCTGAAGCTTTGGTCTTCTCTCTCAATAGTCGGTTGGGCAATATTGTGGAAAGCATATCCGGTGCATTATTAGCTCTATATCAAGAACGTAACAGAGATTTAACGCTTGCAGCAGTCAAGCCACAGAGGGTAAATGCATCACGATCACCACCGAATGGAATTTCGATCTTGGAGTGCAGACCAAGGATGTCATGTCCAAATAGGACTTCAGTGCAGAGATTAGGTAGTACGAATAGTTTGAAATTTTTATATAGGGCACATCCGTATTGAATGGATACAGAACAATAACCCATAGTTTGACAAGAGACGCCATTTTGACCACTGAAGAGCTTGGGTAAACTTTCCAATTGTATGAATTGACTATGTTAGAGCTGATAAAACTACAAGAACTCCCAGTATCGACAAGAGCACGGAGGGAAATTCCGTTGATTTCAACAGTTGTGATAGTGCGAGATAAGAAAGCAGGTGCAGCGGCAACAGACATAGATGATAAAACTGGCATCAACGCGCAGTTTGTATGGTGATTGAGTCTAGTTTTCGAACGGCATACGCGCTGAAAATGACCCCGTTTGCCGCAAAGATTACAAATAGCTTCGCGCGCCGGACATTTAGAACGAGGATGTTTTGTCCGACCACAGAAATAGCAACTTTGAGTAGACAGTGCTGAAAAATTAACCTCCTTATCGCAAGCATCAGATCGTGGTGATAACGTAGATACACTTCCAGAATGATTCGGAGCAGTTGAGCATGAAAACGACTGATTGTTTCCATATGATTGTGACTGCTTGTGTGCCAGTTCAAGCGATCTTGCGAGTTGATGTGTTTCGTCCAAGGAAAGATCGTTATGAGCCAAGAGTTTTTCGCGGATAGAATGGGACAAAATCCCGTTTATTATGGCGTCACAAACACATTCATTGTGATATTCAGCCGCAGTGACTGCTTTGAATTCGCAGTCTTTAGCTAAATACTTTAGCTTTTGAACAAACTGGTCAACGTCTTGTCCATTTTCTTGTTTACATGTTTGCAAGAGGTATCGTGCATAGATAATATTACTAGGACGAACATATATTTGGCGTAGAGTATTGACTGCAGAGTGATAATCCTTGCAGTCCGCGACATAGTCATAAACCAATGGATCCAAAAAATGTATGAGAGTTTCCAATTTATCGAGCTTGTCAGAATCCACTGAATTGAGGTACGTGTTAAAAGTCCGGAACCAATGATTCCCGCGTTTAGTGGCGTCTGGGGAGTTTGGATCAGCATCGAAAAATCTTGGACGCAGAGTTGATTCCATTGTATTCTTAGAATAGTAAATTGTAACGTTCTTTATACGATCCGAATTAAGTAGAAAAGGAAGACGGGTTTGAGTGGAGTAAGCAACGCTTTACTATTCTAAGAATGAGCGTACAATAGCTGAAATGCAAACAAGATGTGTTAGTCAACGGTATATAGAAAGTATACAACAAACAATCATGACAACCAACACTAACCCGTCCTGAATTGGCAGCTACAGGATCACCAGAGCAACGCAAAAAGAAGCGAGTTGAAAAATTTGGGGCAGTAAGTTCAGTAATTATAGACAGATCATATAAGCGCATTTCCGATAAACAGCAAACATCAATAGATAGACTATCTAAGGTAAGAGCCAATGCAGCTTGCTGGATCCATGTTGCGAAATGCTACAGTCGCTCTAGAAATGCGTGCCGAGACCTCGTCATCTAACAATGCAGAATTATTGATACAACAACGAAGATACGTAAAACGATCTACAATTTCAAGCGCCTCATTGTCAGGTAATAAAGTGCTGTTTGATAAGTCGGTGTCCTGCAGCTGAACGCTGCACTTAGAGGGTGCAAAACGCATTCCAAATACGGGCACAATACTAGATAGCTTGTTCAGTATCGCCTGTGCATCTGTGTACGAGTCGAAGAGCAGAACTATATCATCAACATAGTCCAAGTCGAGAAGTTTGCCGCCTGGCATTATGTGAACTGCAAAAGCTGGGGCTCACTCGTTGCATAATTCCATGATGGCATCAATTACAAAATTAAACAAAAACGAAGAAATCGGACATCCTTGTCGGACGCCACTTGTGGTGGGGAATTTGGGTGAGAGTTCGTCGTAAACCTTAACGCATCCGGATGCATGAGCATAAACTGCACGTAGTATGTTAACATACTTTTGCGGAACGCCTTTACACAGCAAGGTATTAAAAGGACATTTCGATCGACTGAATCAAATGCTCATTTGAAGTCTAAAAAGATGGCTATTTTCGGCCGTCGATAAGTGTGCCGCAGTTCTAAGATGCGTCGAAGAATAAAGATGTGGGCGACACAGCCTCTGCCAGGCCGGAAGCCAGCTCGCTGCTCTCGGGTCTGTAATTCCTTATGCGTTGTTAATCTTCGAAGACATATGGACGCTAATAATCTCCTAATGATGGGAGTGAGACTTATCCCACGGTGATTAGAGCATGAGCTTCGCACACCTTTTTTAAATATATGTATGATAACCGATTCGCCCCAGCTTTGAGGGACGGATTCTGACAACCACGCTTCACGGAGGAGATCTCCTAATGTGCTGATTAGGACTTGGTCACCTTCTTTGAACAAAACAGGCGGTATGTCATTGGGGACCGCAGCTTTGAATCGTTTCATGGATTCGATACATGCTTTAATTTTTACATCATTAGGGGGATCTACGCTAACGCTTCAAATGAGGGAATGATTCTGTTGCAGGCGACCAGCTGAATCGTACTTCAGAATGTTCGGCCCAGCGTGAAAGGCGGCGATTCTTATTAGTGATAAGAGTATGGTATATTTCAGTGAGTCTCACGCACTCTTTTTTCGTAGGCCCCGTCGAGTGAATAAGTTGGAAAAGTTTTCGCACGTTACCCGCATTATTTGTTATTTTCATTCGTTCGACTTTATTTAGCCACCACGTTCTCTGTCTAGTCTTAAGCTCCGTCTAAGTTCATTCCTTACGCGTATACGCTCTGTATTGTGTCCGGGACCATGATGTATTTGGTGTCGCTGGTGAAGAATTTCTATGGAGCGCTGTGAAATCCCGTGGGTCTGTTGAGTTGATTGTGTAGTCCCACAGGCTGTTATTGCGGTGGCTCGCAATATTGCTGTATTGTTCTACCTTTCATCGGCAGTTGCACACAAAGCAAGTTACTCAAGGTGGTCCTATAAATTTCTTGAACTGCAGGCTGAGAGAATTGTTCGATCACAAGGCGTTTCCCAATCGAAGGCTTCGTACCGAAGAACTTTAACAACAACCTACATCGCACAAGATAATGATGTAAATCTATGCAGGTATTCCAAAGGGAGCGGCAGTCCTCAAAGCAACCTATCCAGCGAGAACTTATGGCGATATCGTCGATTTAGGCCAAAGGTTGGCTTCCATCCGGCGAGCGCCATGTGGCACATTGACATCTTTTATCTCGAAAGGAAGTGCTGCTAATGAATAATCGAGATTGTGCACAGAATTGTATAAACCGTTCACCATTATCTGTGCGTTGGCTTTCAGGACCAAACATGCCACCTAATTGTGATTCAGATGTATCTAAGCGACCTAGTCTGGCATTCATATCTCCTGCTAAGACAACAATATCGGAGCTTTTTGCACGTCGCAAAAGAGCATAAAGATCGTCGTAGAAGGCGTTCTTCTCGTCGTCGGAATTGGTGTTAGTTGGAGCGTAAGTTGCTACAATAAACAAGCATCTCTGACTAGAAGATTTTGAGTTTGGTCTAATATTAGTGGCTAGTCTAACTGCGCACATCCTGCTATTACAAGGAATCCAATCGATTAAACAGGATTCGGCACGCGAATTCAGCACTATACCAACACCCGCCTGTCCTGAAAGGGCAGCTACAGAATCACCAGAGCAGCGCAAAAAGTAACGAGTTGAAAGGTTTGGGGCAGTAAGTTCAGTAATTATAGACGGATCATATAAGCGCGTTTCCGATAAACAGCAAACATCAATAGATAGACTATCTAAGGTAAGAGCCAATGCAGCTTGCTGGATCCATGTTGCGAAATGCTACAGTCGCTCTAGAAATGCGTGCCGAGACCTCGTCATCTAACAATGCAGAATTATTGATACAACAACGAAGATACGTAAAACGATCTACAATTTCAAGCGCCTCATTGTCAGGTAATAAAGTGCTGTTTGATAAGTCGGTGTCCTGCAGCTGAACGCTGCACTTAGAGGGTGCAAAACGCATTCCAAATACGGGCACAATACTAGATAGCTTGTTCAGTATCGCCTGTGCATCTGTGTACGAGTCGAAGAGCAGAACTATATCATCAACATAGTCCAAGTCGAGAAGTTTGCCGCCTGGCATTATGTGAACTGCAAAAGCTGGGGCTCACTCGTTGCATAATTCCATGATGGCATCAATTACAAAATTAAACAAAAACGAAGAAATCGGACATCCTTGTCGGACGCCACTTGTGGTGGGGAATTTGGGTGAGAGTTCGTCGTAAACCTTAACGCATCCGGATGCATGAGCATAAACTGCACGTAGTATGTTAACATACTTTTGCGGAACGCCTTTACACAGCAAGGTATTAAAAGGACATTTCGATCGACTGAATCAAATGCTCATTTGAAGTCTAAAAAGATGGCTATTTTCGGCCGTCGATAAGTGTGCCGCAGTTCTAAGATGCGTCGAAGAATAAAGATGTGGGCGACACAGCCTCTGCCAGGCCGGAAGCCAGCTCGCTGCTCTCGGGTCTGTAATTCCTTATGCGTTGTTAATCTTCGAAGACATATGGACGCTAATAATCTCCTAATGATGGGAGTGAGACTTATCCCACGGTGATTAGAGCATGAGCTTCGCACACCTTTTTTAAATATATGTATGATAACCGATTCGCCCCAGCTTTGAGGGACGGATTCTGACAACCACGCTTCACGGAGGAGATCTCCTAATGTGCTGATTAGGACTTGGTCACCTTCTTTGAACAAAACAGGCGGTATGTCATTGGGGACCGCAGCTTTGAATCGTTTCATGGATTCGATACATGCTTTAATTTTTACATCATTAGGGGGATCTACGCTAACGCTTCAAATGAGGGAATGATTCTGTTGCAGGCGACCAGCTGAATCGTACTTCAGAATGTTCGGCCCAGCGTGAAAGGCGGCGATTCTTATTAGTGATAAGAGTATGGTATATTTCAGTGAGTCTCACGCACTCTTTTTTCGTAGGCCCCGTCGAGTGAATAAGTTGGAAAAGTTTTCGCACGTTACCCGCATTATTTGTTATTTTCATTCGTTCGACTTTATTTAGCCACCACGTTCTCTGTCTAGTCTTAAGCTCCGTCTAAGTTCATTCCTTACGCGTATACGCTCTGTATTGTGTCCGGGACCATGATGTATTTGGTGTCGCTGGTGAAGAATTTCTATGGAGCGCTGTGAAATCCCGTGGGTCTGTTGAGTTGATTGTGTAGTCCCACAGGCTGTTATTGCGGTGGCTCGCAATATTGCTGTATTGTTCTACCTTTCATCGGCAGTTGCACACAAAGCAAGTTACTCAAGGTGGTCCTATAAATTTCTTGAACTGCAGGCTGAGAGAATTGTTCGATCACAAGGCGTTTCCCAAACGAAGGCTTCGTACCGAAGAACTTTAACAACAACCTACATCGCACAAGATAATGATGTAAATCTATGCAGGTATTCCAAAGGGAGCGGCAGTCCTCAAAGCAACCTATCCAGCGAGCACTTATGGCGATATCGTCGATTTGGGCCGAAGGTTGGCTTCCATCCGGCGAGCGCCATGTGGCACATTGACATCTTTTATGGCGAAAGGAAGTGCTGCTAATGAATAATCGAGATTGTGCACAGAATTGTATAAACCGTTCACCATTATCTGTGCGTTGGCCTTGAGGACCAAACATGCCACCTAATTGTAATTCAAATGCATCTAAGTGACCTAGTCTGGCATTCATATCTCCCGCTAAGACAACAATATCGGAGCTTTTTGCACGTCGCAAAAGAGCATAAAGATGTCGTAGAAAGCGTTCTTCTCGTCGTCGGAATTGGTGTTAGTCGGGGCGTAAGTTGTTTCAATAAACAAGCATATCTGATTATAGGATTTTGAGTTTGGTCTAACATTAGTGGCTAGTATAACTGCGCACATCCTGCTATTGCAACGAATCCAATCGATTAAACAGGATTCGGCACGCGAATTCAGCACTATACCAACACCAACCCGTCCTGAATTGGCAGCTACAGGATCACCAGAGCAACGCAAAAAGAAGCGAGTTGAAAAATTTGGGGCAGTAAGTTCAGTAATTATAGACAGATCATATAAGCGCATTTCCGATAAACAGCAAACATCAATAGATAGACTATCTAAGGTAAGAGCCAATGCAGCTTGCTGGATCCATGTTGCGAAATGCTACAGTCGCTCTAGAAATGCGTGCCGAGACCTCGTCATCTAACAATGCAGAATTATTGATACAACAACCAAGATACGTAAAACGATCTACAATTTCAAGCGCCTCATTGTCAGGTAATAAAGTGCTGTTTGATAAGTCGGTGTCCTGCAGCTGAACGCTGCACTTAGAGGGTGCAAAACGCATTCCAAATACGGGCACAATACTAGATAGCTTGTTCAGTATCGCCTGTGCATCTGTGTACGAGTCGAAGAGCAGAACTATATCATCAACATAGTCCAAGTCGAGAAGTTTGCCGCCTGGCATTATGTGAACTGCAAAAGCTGGGGCTCACTCGTTGCATAATTCCATGATGGCATCAATTACAAAATTAAACAAAAACGAAGAAATCGGACATCCTTGTCGGACGCCACTTGTGGTGGGGAATTTGGGTGAGAGTTCGTCGTAAACCTTAACGCATCCGGATGCATGAGCATAAACTGCACGTAGTATGTTAACATACTTTTGCGGAACGCCTTTACACAGCAAGGTATTAAAAGGACATTTCGATCGACTGAATCAAATGCTCATTTGAAGTCTAAAAAGATGGCTATTTTCGGCCGTCGATAAGTGTGCCGCAGTTCTAAGATGCGTCGAAGAATAAAGATGTGGGCGACACAGCCTCTGCCAGGCCGGAAGCCAGCTCGCTGCTCTCGGGTCTGTAATTCCTTATGCGTTGTTAATCTTCGAAGACATATGGACGCTAATAATCTCCTAATGATGGGAGTGAGACTTATCCCACGGTGATTAGAGCATGAGCTTCGCACACCTTTTTTAAATATATGTATGATAACCGATTCCCCCAACTTTGAGGGACAGATTCTGACAACCACGCTTCACGGAGGAGATCGCCTAATGTGCTTATTAGGACTTGGCCACCTTCTTTGAACAAAACAGGCGGTATGTCATTGGGTCCCGCAGCTTTGAATCGTTTCATGGATTCGATACATGCTTTAATCTCTAAATAATTAGGGGGGAATTGTGCAAAGTCACAAACAGAAACAAACAAGCACTCGAGACAATCACTTTTTCCGGGGAGCGGTAACCCGAGATAAGCAAAAAGGAATAAAACATGTGATTGAGGCACCACCATTTTTATACAAAATAGCATACTTCGCTAGAATTTTGCAATCTGATATGACGAATAATTTTCAGAAAATAATTCCGCCACCGTGACTCGAACCTGCGACCTCAGGATACTTAGGCGAATCACATGACCAATACACTACTAGCTCACTGACGTATTGTTTAAATTGAAAGTAGTTAGATAGACTTTTTATTTCAATGCTACACCCCTTTTCAGCCTAGCCAAAATTGGTGGTGGAGATAACGTTTACCGTTATAACCGCATGTGAAGTACCAACGAAATTGGGGAAAAATAGAAATTCATGCCGTTAAAATGAAGATTTCAAATACTTTTTTCACTTTCCTGTTAATATAACAATTGTATTATTGATTGTTTAGTTTGCAAAAGACTGAAAGTGTTGCTTTCCTCAAGTTGAGAAATCAGAGGGCGCTGTAGCTAGCAGCTGGTTTACTCGATTGGTTCAAGCGTAGATTTTTTATTGTCAGATGCAGTGTTCAAAAGAAATTCAAGGCATATTTTATCTAATATCTTGTTGATGGAAAATCGTAAGCGGGTCTAAAATTATTTACCGAAACTCTCTCCGGGTAGTTTCCATTTATCCATAGTGTTTATCCATAATATCGTATGCGACTAGTTTCTCTCATTTCCGCTCTTGTAGTCGGCTTTCGATAGATTTTGACGATGGATATGCATCACAATCACATGACGGGTTCATGCTCTACAGCGTTTCGAATTACTAAACAGTCTGATTCGGGAGAAACAATTTCCGTCATTCTCACAGTAATAGGCAGTACTCGGTCGATTGGTAAGAGCTGTACGCTGACTACGTGCTCTATGTTCAGCATACAAGAATATTATGCGCTCTTCTTGAGCTTGGAGATAACGCTCTACACAGTGTTTCCAAACTGAGCGGTCAATGCTTTTATATCTCCATTGCAAACATCTTTTCCCGCATGTGTATAAAACTTTTATGTGGAATACAATCACTGTTGTTACATAGAAGTGGTCGTGCGGTATGTGAGGCCTCTTTGCTCACGAATTTCCAGCGAGTTGATATTAGATTGCGTGTTGTATACGCTCGGTTTCTTGTTTTCTAAATTGTTTCATTTGGACGCTGAACATGCCCGTTGCGCTGTGGATTATAAGTCGAGATATGCTTCACAATGACCCCCTTTTTCCCCAAGCTTGGATGACAGGAAGAATAATTCTATTTGACTGAATCTAGCCCGATGTTCCGAACAGCCAAGCTGTTCGTTTGGCTCCGGTGGTGCCGTGGAACGGGAGCAATTGCTGCATGGGCAATAGCTAGTTCTCCACTTTGAAAAGCCCTGGCGTAAATCACAACGCACCAATGAAGAGTACACTCGATTCCGCTTCTACAGATAATAACACGGGAAGCAGCAGACATTGGTTATAAGCTATGGCTCGACTGGCGTAGAGCTTAGCGTCTGGGGCTGCTTCCGATGGTGGGAGAGATTTTCAGGTCTCATTGGACGGCTACCTTCCGCCTCAAGCTGGGCAGCCCCCAGTCAATAAGGTGCCGTCTCGTCACGGTCTGCTACCCTGATTGGGTGCATGGGGATTATGAATCAACCGACAAGCAGATTGTATTTTAAGCACAAGCGAAACGAATTACTAAACAATAAGCATCAGTTCTGAATCTGGGAACCTGGAACGTCCGGTCCATGTTTCCAGGATTTCATGACGACGTCTCGAATATCAGAGGCGTAAAAAATGGACAACGCCTTTTAAGAATGTGCACACTTCAACAATTACAGAGGAATCTCCCTTCTGAATGTTGTAAGCAAATTGTTTGTTTTACAGATCCGGCTACAAGTTTTAGGTGATAGAATTTACTTCCAATTTCAATGTGGCTTCCACCGTGGAAGATGAACCGTGGACAAGATCTTCTTCCCTGAGACAACTTCAAGAAAAGTGTCGGGAACAGCGTATGCTATTATACGCATCGTAATCTGTTAATATCCTAGCCTATATGCAGCCCTACCAATTTTCCATGCGCATCTCTTATTTGATGCTATATCTAGCGAGAGACCAAGTTCGAAGATATATCTTGAATTAAATGCATAGTTTTTTTATATCGTGAGTTGGATCTACTCAAGCACTGCTATCCACTTAATTTGAATAATAATAATCACCAGAGAGCACTACACCGATAGTATTTACCGAATGCTTGACTGCCACACAACCATGAAAAAGTAAAATCCTAAAAGATGGAGAAGAGTGAAATCTGATCATCACGTGTTTTCATCATCTCAACCCTGCACTTTTACGGGATGGTACGGTATGAAAGCACAAGCCTGATCCAGGCAAAGTGCCGCACAGTCAGAGACTGCACGTGGGCTAAGATACTGTCAGGTTGCCCAGGCCTAGACAGATATGAGGGGGGAAAAAGAAATAGCAATGGTAGTGAGACTCCAGCGTGTTTCAACATGTAGCTCATTACCGTTGGGAAAATCAATGTTGCACGATTGCACATCGGTGCACCACAAAGAGCCGGAAACATTCTCACATGCCTGCGCTTACCCGCTATCCTCGAAGACCCCGGAGCAATCAGCCGGCAGGATAAAATAGCCCCACAACATGGTTGGCGTACAGATGGAGGTCAAAGCCAAGTTAACCGTGTGAAGCGCGTAGAACAAGTGGACGAGTAGGAAAATAAGAAAGTAACTTTGATTCGCATAATCGATCCGCAGGTCCAACCACGAACAATGACCGAGTGACGCCACACTTCGATGGCTTGAACGGTTCGTGGACACGCTCCTGGATACAACATGCGAGGGCTTCGTAAAAAATTGATTGTTTATCGACGCCACAAGGAGGAGTTGTGACAGGTGCCATTTTTAAAACGACGACACACTTTTACACAATATCTGTGCCGACAATCAATTAAATTAGATTAACGACTTTTGTTGGACACATTCTAATTACCACTTACTTACATATCCATTTCTTTTTTCATCACGCCACTGATAATCCGTTTACAATTTTTTTTAGCTTTTGTGCGCCAGTATTTCCGTTCGCTGCCAATACCTCGATCTCAAAAGTGTATTTCTCGCGAAATAATGCAATATTCCTCAATCTTGTTGTCGTGTTTCGTCGGTATAATTCTCACAGCTCCGGTAAAACATACAGTGTCAGATGCTGAGGTTAGTTTAGTTTGTACTCGATTGACTTTTCGCATGTATTTTTGTTTATTTCTCTTCCATAATCTCATAACCATTTTGATGATAATCGTTTTGCAAGGAATCCTTAACGGTAGCTTTTAATACCTAAAACCTCACACCAATTACATTTCGTAATGGGTTTTTAATAGAGCCATCTTATTTGCTACAAACATGGTGAAATGTGGCGTATCAACCATGTTTACGGGCAACAGGAAGCTCTTAAGATGTTTTAATAACAAGAAATTAGGTTGACCAAAGTAATGTGTTGCTCACATCCCCATCCTTTACACTCCACTACCGGTTTCTGGCTGTTTGCCGTCGTCAGGTGGAGACAGTAAGATCATGTTCAGTGAGCCTTGTCTGAACATCGTGGTTCGTTGTACGAACCCTATGTACCAGAAGAAATTAGGTTGTTTTTTACTTTGAAATAATAAATCCTTTTGGAGAAACCACTGGTTTTCTCTTTGCGTGTTTTAATCGATGTTTTCGATCAACCTGTTTGCACCAGTCTGTCTGGTATCAGAAAATATGTTGAAATGTGAAAGAATATACTGCCTAAAATATTGCTGCGTGTTTCGACATGTCCTTCTATGCTCTCATTCTTCTAGCTGTCAAAACGTGTTTGTGAATTGATCGCAAAAACTGTATGAGTATTGGGCTAAACAGAAACAATACTAGCTTTGATTCAGGATTTTTTCACGCGTTGAATTATATGAATCGTGATCGTTTCACTATTTATATATGGCCCAAATCACAGTTAGTCAGGTAGTCCTTATGCTTACTCAACCACGGTCAGGTTCATCGGGTAGCCAGCTTCCTTACCGAGTTCACTGCAGGCTGGCCTCGCATGTCCACATAACGCTTAAGAGTAGATCTAAATAGAAGAAGCTTGAAGAATGCAAATTCTTTATTTAATATTACACGGATCGTTTTCTGCATTTCTGTCTCACGTGCATCATCCCTTTGTGCCTGTTCAGCTAGATTCATCACCATCATTCGGGACAGCTTGATAGCCATGAGGAAATAAAATTCTGAAAGATGTGGAAAGGTGGACTTAAACAGTTTCAAAATTTATGAAAGAGTAAGCACAAACAAACTGGAATGGGTTGCTTACACCTCAGTTGGAACATGCGTTCAATCAAGTTTTGTGTATGAATACAACGACATCAGCACAACAAGCTTTCCCCATCACTCCACTAGGTTCCGTTTGATTATCGTTTACACGATATTCGTTGGGATGGTCGACTGCTGCAAACAGTTTTGCGTGATTCTCATACACTCTATTGAACGCTAATGACTCGTATTCACTGTAGTGTTATTACCAGCGGAAGTAGTGGGTGTTAGAGCTCCCGGAATCAATAATCACCAGCGTTTTCATATTTTTGTCTAATTAATCGATGCTAACTTTGCACTGTCCTCTTGCAACATTTTTCATATGCACCTGACTATATCCTGTCGCACTATGGTCAGTCACCTCTTTGCCTATCACTTAGAATATTTTCAGATGATTTGCGTGCACCATTTGTTTTCAGCTGAAAAAAAGACTGGGCCCAAATTACGATACCTACACGAAACTGGAAGCCGACCTGAAGCTGATGTATGTGAAGGAGTTGGACAGTGTTCCCGAAGGCGAAAAGGACCGCGTGCATAAACGCTGGCGTGAGATCACTCGTCGTCATATTCCTGCGCATACTCCGGTCAGATTGTTGGTATTTTTATATATCGCATTCCATCAATTTGACCCTATTTAGTTGTTATATTCGCGTTGTTTGTGTTATTCTTTGTTCGTTAGGTGTATGTCCGAGGCCAACTAAAATGCCGCGCAGCCGTAAACTGCTCATGGGCTGAGATACCGTAAAAATGCAGCGTGTTCTTACACACAGTATGGTATGGTATGAAAGCACAAGCCTGATCCAGGCAGTGCCGCACAGTCACAGACTGCACGCGGGCTATGATACTGTCAGGTTGCCCAGGCCTACACACAGTATTCATGATCGGTAGCACTCCATTGTGCACGGCGTTGCACAATATCCGCTGCTGTTCAAGTTGTGATCACCATCTGTTGGAGGTTCTTGTTGTTGGAATGCGCTTTACATATCGATCCGTCGGCAAACAGGTTGACAGTTGAAACGGAGCAATTGTGATTAGATCGTTATTCTTCGTAGTCGATTGATTTGCCATCGTTACTTGGACGGAAATACGATGGAATCTCGCTGCCATTTTCTGTTTCTGTCCAGGCCTGGGCAACCTGGCAGTATCATGGCCCTCTAAGGTGTATTGGTTTTGTTTTACCCAGGATGCCGCTGTTGTTTTTCCGACTATTGTTGGCACATATTTTAAGCTTCAGTTGAGTTCCAAAGACGCAAGAGTCAAGATTTATGGTTGAAAAGGCATTTGGCTTTACAAAAACCACGTTGCCTGTGTAGGATTGCTCGTATTCGGTGGCAGCAACGCGTTACAAATATGTATGAAAGCACAAGCCTGATCCAGGCAAAGTGCCGCACAGTCAGAGACTCCACGTGGGCTGTCAGGTTGCCCAGGCCTAGACAGATATGAGGGGGAAATAGAAATAGAAATGGTAGTGAGACTCCAGCGTATTTCAGCATGCAGCTCACTACCGTTGGCCATTCAATTTAGCACGATGTTAGCCGCACAACACATAAATGCTGCACGATTGCACATCCGTGCGTTACAAATATGGATGTCTGCAAGTGGGTGGGACCAAAAGGCCAAGGGCTGAGAGAAATGCTGATGCTTGCTCGCTTGCGATGGTTGGGACATGTTTTAGAATGCCTACTCACCGTTTACCGTACCTTGCCTTATTCGCAAAGCCTGGCAGAAGCTGGGAGAAACGATCGGGTGGCCAGTCCATGACGTGGCGCGTTGGGATGAAGAAACTCACCGTAGCGCTAGGCTCAGTTGGGCGTATTCGTTTGCCTGGGTGCGGTCCAAATGTTCCACCTAATAGTTGGCTCGAATATTATGAGATATGGTTGTAAACCGAAGTCAGTGGCGCTAGTGTATTTTATTATGTGTCCTAATCTTTTTCCTACATTTGATGAACAAAAACAAACACAAAATCACATGCAGTGAAACTACAAAAACAAGCAACTTTTTGCGCATTTGCTTTTGCATATTCCGCTTATCTGCTTTTATTGCTTCATATAGCTTGGCAATTTGTCTGGCTCCAGACTTGTGCATCATGGTGATGATGAAATTATGATCGGCCCTGTCGAAAGCGTTAGAAATGTCGAGTTTACATGCATTAATACGGCACAAATGTGCAATCGTGCAGCACTTCAGTGCTGTGCGGATAACACCCTGCTAAATTGATTTGCCATTGGTAGTGAGCTGCATGCGAGTACACGCTGGAGTCTCACTGCCATTGCTGTTTTCCTTCCCCATATCTGTCTAAACCTGGACAACCTGACAGTATCTTAGCCCACGTGCAGTCCCTGACTGTGTGGCACTTTGCTTGATCAGGCTTGTGTTTTCATACAATACGGCCGCTTGATTGAAAGGTGCACGTCTTACTTGCTGTACCATCACCCCGATACGGAGTTCACATCTCATTCATTCTTGCGCGAAAGGTTGAGTCATGCACACCATCGGTGTGCGATCTGTTGAACAGATATATACAGCTGTTGGGTATTCTGTGTCCACAGAGCTGGCATAGTGGCCGTAGGACGTTTCGTCATCAAGCTATGTGATATCGTCAAATTAGCTTGTAAAGAGCTCGTCTTCGTCATGTCTTCTGATTTTTATACACTAGCCATTCTGTTTCTTTCTTCGTAATTGGTTGTTCTCAAGGTCACTGGGCTCATTGTTCATTCAATTGAACGTGTTGATTTACTGACTGCGTATTGACCCAATTAAAGCAGCACTTGTTGGCCCCCTTCTGCTCATGTCGACCGTGATTGTATACATTCGCTACTTCATGGGGTTACGGACGGAAAGTTTTGTATAATGACGATATCTGCTGAAGTTCGTATGAATCGAATCAAAATGTCCGAAGCAGCGTCAACCTTCACAAATTGTTGTCAGGTATCACTACTGTGCATTGCCTTTAGTACTCAATTCAATGTTGCCTTTGATCATTGGTGACGCATACGTGTTTGTTATCTTACAAACCTCACATGCTTGCTGTTCTTTCACGTCAGAATTTTTCAAATTTCGTTCCTTTTTGTATTGTGTTGATCACAGGGTAGCTTCGAACAATTGCACGAAGCATGGCGCGATGATGATCAGATGGACGCTGACAGTTACTCACCAGAAGCGCTCTTCATGACGCATGGTATGTCTCACTGTGATTCTTCCACATCTACCTATCTATCTATCTAATCTAATCTATCTATCAGTCTGTCCTATGTATCAATCTGCTCATTGTGTTGTCTATTCACTTGGATCCTACAATGGTTCCTGACTGGATTATTATTTACCTCCAGATTTCGACAATGACGGGTTTCTCTCAGGCCCCGAAATACGCGCACTTTATTATTCTCAGGTTCGTTTAGTTTTAACCATATCATTTTGTAAACTTATTATGCTTTTACCTGTTCCGCTGTGTCCCCGAGGACAGTAGATCTTCACACATTTCATCCGACAAGCGCTATTCGAAGACAGTGAAACGCTTAGCGGATAGCTGACATGAACTGTGTGACCAAGAACCTGTTGCTTTAAAACGGTTGAAAGCTATTCGTTACCCTATGTATTGGCTTTGGTTTGGCTTCACGATCTACATTTCCATGGAAAACATTCGTTGATCCTCTCACACCTCTACCGTAGCCACTCTGCTCTCATTATGTACATTGTGCAAACTGCGGATAGCTTACAGCCGAGAAATGGATTGGCCATCGGTAGTGAGCTGCATGCTGAATCACGCTGGAGTCACGCTACCATTTATATTTCATTTCTCATATCTGTCTAGGCCTGGGCTACCTGACAGTATCTCAGCCCACGTACAGTCTCTGACTGTGCGACACTTTGCCTGGATCAGGCTTGTGCTTTCATACATACACACATACAGCCGAGAAATTACACAGACAGTCCACTGCTACGGTTACCTTCATTTTGGATCAATAGGTTGCTTGCATACGTAGTTGCAAGATAAGGAAGTCACAATCACCAGAGTATGGTATGGCATGGAAGTACACGCTTGATCGAGGCAAAGTGCAGCGTAGCCATAGACTGCACGTGGGCTAAGATACTGTCAGGTTAACCAAACCCAGGCAGACACAAGAAATAGAGATAGCAGTGAGACTCAAGCATGTTTTCGCATGCAGCTCACCGCTGCACAATCACCACAATGAGTTGTTTTCACCTGTTACAGAAGATGCTCTTTCGTGTTTTTATTATGTTTTGATCGTGATACATATATCGACCCAGAGTCTTTTCCGTCATGCTACCTACGTCATGACGACATGAACATTCTTGAAGTTCACATTGCGCTTTGCACCACGCAAGCACACACCTGTTTCTGGCGGACAGACAATAATCAATAATGTGAAACATTAGGTTGCTCTGAAAGTGTATTTCATCATGATAATTGTGTTGAAACATTGTGATGAGTACAAACAGACCATCGAGACGGCATCAAATCGTCAGACTGTCTAGAAATGATCGCGTAGCTTGATCTTGAAGTTGCTGTCACAAAAGCGCTAATGTTTTTACCTACCTTTTTGACAATTTAATTTAATTCAATTCAATTTAATGGTCTTAAAAAGCACATTGCTTTACAAAAACCACAGAATAATATGGGAATTACGAATAACATAGGTATCAAAACGGGATTTGTTTGCTTACTGAGCAGCTCAGGAATCAGGTGAAAATCCATAGGACAGAAACTGCTTTCGATCGGTTGGATGGCACGTGTAAGTCCATGGGGTCAAGATGTATAGTTTACTTCGATGCATGGGTTCAAAGCTTTTATGGTGTAGAATATATACGTTCAATGTTTGTATTGGACGACATGAGGTTGTCCAAGTTCTATTTGAATATATCCAATTTGGGTGAATGTGCAACGTTACGGGGTAGGGCGTTCCAGGTAAAATATACACGTACAGAATAAAAATACCTTAGACAGTTCAGTCTCGAGTCGGGAATAAGTACTGTGTAGTCATAACTCCGGCTGGTTTAGGGTTGTAGTCAAGTGAATAGTTTATTCAGGGGATGGTTGGAGGTATGCAATATATTGAACATAAGAATTCAAATCACCTCTAAGACGGCGGTAGCGAGAGTCGACGAGAATGAGACTTGTAATACGATCTTCGTATTGTTTGTGCTTTAAACCACGTACGAGCTTGGTGGTCCGATGATATATTCTCTGCAAGAGACTGATGTCCTTCTGTAGCCAGGGTGACCAAGCCTGAATCGCATACTCCGTGGTTGGCCTCAAGTACGTATTAATTATTCGATGAACAGTTTGCTTCGTGAAACTCCCGAACATGCGTTTTAGCAAAAGCAGTACTCTTGAAGTCTGTTGGCTTACCATTGCGCTTAGGTGCAGCGGTTGCATAGGGAAAGAGTTTTCGACTTTCAAACAGACGTTCCAGGGGGGTATCCTGCCGCGATTGCACATGTCCTCAACCCAGATCCCAACCATACCCTGGCGTAAAATTGGTAGCAACATTGGTTAAAAATAATCACCACTACGACCGCCAAATCTCTCTGTGTCCAATAGTTGAAATCATATTAAGATGTGGATTGCCATAGTGGTGCGCGATTATTTCGGATGATACGCCGAACACCAAAACAAAGTAGCAGGAAGCACCGACGATGACAGAGGACGACAATCGTAAAGCCATAATAATTCGTTTTTTGAACGATTGCCTGAGAGTGGTTCGAGTGACAATATCCTCGGAAACATGAGGAGATGAATAACGTCAGCCGTTATCGATCGATATGCAATTTGTCAAGCTCGGTCAAAGAAGCCCAAAGTGACGGGGTTGAAAAATCGATCAAAAAATCAGATCCAAGTGACAACCGGGACAGACCTGTTGAGGTCAGTGTTGGGATAACGGGATTTGTCCATCTTATATAGGCGTCGTTTCAACGCTTTCTTCTCTTGTGCTGTGCCGGAGGGTAGTGTACTGCATTTGATCGGAAAGCTCGTGATTAGCACTTATCGTTACTGCACACCACCCCCACAATATCGCATGTGCTAAATAAACCGGCGAAAATAGCTGGTATTTCGGTTCTTGGTGGCTAAAAAAGGCCCTGTTCTTTTGGGTTGTCGATATATGGATGTCTCCACGTTATTTGATTCGCTTGATTTCCAGCAACTGAGCACTGTGCACTTGTAAACATGCTTTCGCTCTTGCCACTACGGATTTCAGCTCGAACGTATTTACCCAGACCACAACAACGCGGAGGATACGGTGCGTGGCATTGAAGACCTTCGGATGTACTCACGTCTTCTCGAGCTGATGGACCGGAACAATGATGGCAAAATAAGCTTAGAGGAATTCAAATCGTATCGGCCAGATCACGATGATGACGAGTACGACTGGATTGTGAGTTGTTTTGTTGTTGTTCCTATCATTGTTTTGGGGGATAAATTTGTTACGATACTGATACCTGATGATGTATTGGTCTCACACAATTTCTAGTGTGATGGCCACCGACAGGTTTACTCAAAGATTCGGGTTTCTAATCCTCTGTGGTTACTGATTTTAGGAAAGGTGTTAAGACTACATCCTCACCATACCTTGTTGCGCAATTGTGCAGAACTTGAGAACAGGTAACACCGTTCTAAATTGATTTGCCAACCGTACTGAGCTACCTCCGTCTCATTTCATTTTCACTTTCTTGTATGTGTTTAGGCCTAGGCAATCTTAGCCCGCCCGTAGTTTCTGTCTGCACGGCACTTTATCTGGATGCAGGCTCGTGATTTCTTGTTGTTCAGATGGTGTTCTCCGAGCTTGTGTAGTTGTTGGTGGACGTTTCGTCATCGAGCTAGATGACATCATCCGGAGAACTTCTTTCGAAGTGACTTGCAATTGGTATTCATTGGTTTTTATAAGGTCCGTCTGTCCGTTCGTCATCACTCCCGTTCGTTGGTGGAATTCATGTGTTGCATTCTTGTCCATCGAGTTTTCATTGGTCCATAGGTCGTAGCCAATTGAAGGTGCTGGTTAATTGATGTCGTTGTTGAGTGCCACGCTTCGATGAATTCTCGCGCTCGTCGGTTGTTTTGGCCAAAATCCTCGCGTTGTCCCAATTGAATTGGTGTCCGAATTGATCAACATGTATTGAAATCAGTGACCTTGGGTCCTGACTTCGTATAGCTAACCGGTGTTCGAGTATTCTTGTGCTTAGCTTGCGGCCGGTTTGTCCGATGTCATTCTCCTCTGCTCGTCATGTTGTAGACAATATTCGATTGTTCTTCTTTTGCAACTCCGTAAAAGTTAAGGCTCACTTCGAGAAATAGTCCCATCTAGAATTCTTGATACGAAATTCCTCACAGATGTTTCTTATCTATGCAGTGGTGAAACCCGCTCTTACTAGCACATCCTTGATTTTTCCCCGCCAAATGAGCATGTAATTTCTTCTTTTTCACAGGATGAAGACGACCTGCCTGATTTGGATCACATACAAGGTGACAAGGTCTTGGAGAGTGCAATCCTACGAGATTTGGAAAAGCATCCGGTAAGATTACTCTGTTGCTTGTCTTGGTTATCGGGTGAGTAGATGCTTGTGCGTGTGATAGTTTCGACCCGAATTACGATCAATTCAGCTGAAATTTTACCACGTCCCTACATGTTGATTATTTCCTTTGATCGGCTGGGTTCTCGTGTCATCATCGATTGTCAGTAAAGCAACCCTTTCATCTCATTCTTCACGATACCCTTTTTATCATACTGGCTACCGCTGGCGAGGAGCGACAACGTGAACTTCGAGGAATTCCTACTCCCCACTCTTATTCCCATTCTTCCCATCGTGTGGATCCTCTTTGTTCATCTGTGAAAGCCTTCCACGCTATTTCCTCAGATGCAAGGTAGAGATCCTGTTTGAATAGCGCTAGCTACGGTTGGCTGTGGAACGATTATTTTGTTGCGCGCCATCCAAACGGTCCTTACCGGTCATATTGATGGCTGTAAAAGACATTCTTACTGCCACATCCAGCATTTAAAATAGCTCATTCTCAAAATATGTACTTCGGGCCGTTTAGAGACGAATGAGGACATTGTGGGTGAGCGCTCGATTATAAATTAATTTTGTTAGCTCGTCAGTTTAAAATAAAATTTGGATTAGGTGTGCTGTTCACGGTCTTTCATTCCCAAAGATTTAAACAGCTCTACGGAATGACGCACATCTACTCTAGCTTGCTTTGAGGCTATACTCACCACTGAACGCAACGTTCTTTAATTTCTGGCGTTAACATTATGTTCCGTATCAGGCCACCTTGCGACAATTGCTCGGGCGTCACAACCATAAAAAAATCACAATCCAGTTTAGATCCCATAGTCTACGGTGCTTGAAAAGCGAACACAACGGTATTTCGGTCATCAACGATTTTGGCCCGACAGCAAATTCAGTCACCTAATCCGCTTGGCGGAGCTAGAATGGTGTCATTTGAGAGTATAACTCCATAAGGGTGACACAACAAACCATAGTATCCGAAACCTTATTCACATGATTAGTCCCTGTAGTTGGATATTTTGGGATGCATGCTTAACCCATCATCATCCCCAATCATCATAATTACTCGAAACATTGTGTTGCAATTTTTCAGTATCCCGGTTTTGATTGTATTTGACAATCAATGAAACTTCCCGAGCTGAGTGACGCGCAAAATCACCGGTTATATCAGAACCCAGCACATCATCATCAAAGACAGCATTACACCGGTAGCACGTACCGAATGCTTAACTGTCTATAAAAGCGGTACTGTATTGAGGCAATCAAATATAGTAAAAACATACCTCAATTATTGGGGTTAACCGGGTTAAATCCGGGTCAATGTCAAAACAATATTGAGTACGTACCAAGTTACGTACACGAGTCAAAAATCAAATCAAATTCAAATGTCCCACGCAATCGAGATTACAACAAATTGTGCGCAGTAAATCAAAGTCAAAATAAGCAAAAGGGGCCATAAAGCAATAGGATAATGACAGGTCAGAAAAACAGTGTGGAAGGCGATATTGACGGAACAGAAAGAAGCAACACCCGGGTTCTTGCGAGTTTGTAACCTAGTGGACTTCTCTTAATGAGCAATTTTCATTTCATTTAAACATCGCGGTTTGTTGTTAACAGTGGTTTCAATGTTAAGATCTGTTCTGATTCGTGTATGATCACAATCATCTTCTTTATACATTGACCACAGTTTTACGGGTTTTGGTGGTGATCCTTAACGTTCGTGTTTAGATACGTTCCGCCAACCATATATTTCATCACTCAGTGTTCGTACAAGTTTGGGAACTCGCTTTCATGTTTTACTTTATGGTCGTTTCAGTTTGCTCGCAACCCGTTCTTTACGCAATCAATAAAATTGTGCTCTACTTCTCTAGTCAAGGTTGTGCAATAGTGCGGTACGGCTAAAACCATGTTAAATTGATTTGCCACCGGTAGCGAGCTGCATGCGAAAACACGCTGGAGTCTCACTGCCATCGATATTTTCATTTCCAATAACTGTCTAGGCCTGGCCAACCTGACAGTATCTTAGCCAACGTGCAGTGTCTATGACTGTGCCCCACTTTGCCTGGATCAGGCTTGTGAAGTCATTCATTCATCCATTCTCTTCACACAGAATGACAAGATCAGTGAAGATTTGATGCACCGCATTTCCGGCAAAGAAGCCATCACCGAGAAACCAACAATCAAGTCCTACTCCATCCCCCAGGAACACCAGACAGAATCGCAGCATGCCAAACCAGTCGCTGCTCACGTACCGTCGCAGAATACCTCATCCACAGATTCCCCCCAACCCAATTGAGCAAAATCGTCGCACTTCTGGTGGTGCTGTCACGTGCAATCTGTGTGTCTCGTCTTCCTTTTACAAGTGGTTGTATTTCATGGGATGGGTGCAATCAAGTCTGTTTTATCTGTGCGTTTTTATTGTCTTATTATCTTTCGCTAAAATGAGATTGACAGCACATTGATTTTTTGATCTCGGTTTCGGTGGGGGGCTTTTACGTTTGAATTGCAATTTTTGCCACTTGATATGAAAAAAGATTCTGTAAATTGGCATTCTTTAAATCTACATTAAGGTTCTGCAATATATAATTGGTTACTCCAAACTTTATCGTTGTATTGAGATATGTTATGGCGAATCTGTTTCATGCGGACTGTATATGTACGTCATAGGCCGCGTTGGCATACGTGATACGATGCTCGATTTTCAATCATCCATGGTATAAAATGAATACCAACAGTAGTTAGAGAAGATGGTTTTATACCATATCCAGTGGGTGAAATTTTCAACTATACAGCTTAAGGGCTGGGAAGCCAGGAGGTAAGCAACAATGGATTCTTTAAAGATTCAAAAGACCCGTAGTCTGCGAGCATCGCGCAGTCTAGCAGATAACTGCAAGTGAAGTGATGTGGAGACGCGCCTTTTGGATCTGAAAAAATAATTACAACAGCGATAATTGCAATGGGAACGTGTCCATTTCACTGCTGCCCGTATTATTAGCATGAATTTCTATCAGTTGAAAAACCAGGTTTGTAAATTACTTATAAGTAGCATATTCGTTGAAACAGAATCGCACTCGAAAAACCTGGGTTGGGTTCGCGTCCAAGGCCCGAAATTTTTGTCTTTAATGAACCGACTTCACTGAGATAATGCAAGCACAATAAGACAGTCTGATTCGTAGATAATACTTTTTTCCAGCAGCGTTTACATTGGAAGACAGTTTTTGATCGATCGGCGATATTTGCACGCTGTTTGATTCACTTTCAGAAGCCTAGGGCATTGCCTTTTTTCCGGCATGAAGATGACGCTTCACAAGTAATCAAAGCAAGTTCTTATCAACTCATTCAATCTAAACAGCTTTTATATCTCTTGCAAACGCCTTTTTAATAAATAGCTACGGGTTCTATAGAAGAGTAAGCACAAACAAACTGGGAAGAGGTGCATACACCTCGAATGGAACATGCATTCAAACAAATTTCGTTAACGCGTAGAGCGACCTTAGCATGACAGATTCCTTGCGGCTTTCACTGTCATTCATCACAACAAGCTTTTCTCGTCACCCCGCTTGACAACATACAACGTTAAGCAAACACTCCAAGAAGATGCTTAGTGCAAGACAGCCATTGAACACGATTTCGTGACATATCCTAAAGCGTAACTAGCCGTTGCGACATCTGATCGCAGGGACACCAGCCTGGAAGACGTTCTGCTGGCTGGAACGCTAGCCAATTCCATCAACCGCGACCACTCTCTGTTGCTCAGCCAAGTGGCTGCACCACTCAGTTGCCGGCACCACAGGGACCACCTACAAAAGCAGAAATTCGCTCACACATAATGAAGCTTAGACGACGCAAGGCCCCTGGTTTAAACGAGCTACCAGCTGAACTATTCGTTGAAGGTGTCGACGTTTTGTGCAGTGAGCTGTCAATGCTCTTCGGGAAGATCTGGAACGAGGAAACCATACCCAGCGCGTGGGGACCGTCAGCCATCGTCCAAGTATTCAAGAAAGGGTCGAGGAAAGAGTGCGGTAATCACAGGGGTATCAGTCTCATACCGGTGGTTTCAAAACTGTTTGCATCAATCATCCTGACCAGGCTTAACAGCTACCGAGAAGCAGAGTATCGAGAAGAACAGGCTGGTTTCAGAGGGGGACGCGGGTGTGGACCAAATCTTCACGCTCCGCCAAATTTTGGAGCAACGCTACCAATACGCGCGTCTAACAATTATCGTCTTTCTTGACATACGAGCAGCCTTTGATTCCATTGACAGAACAGCTCTCTGGGACTGTTTCATTCGCCATAGTGTCCCACCGAAGTACGTAATCCTGCTCAAGAAGCTTTACTGCCACGCCACCGGCAGAGTCAAAGCCTATGGTGATTTATCCAAGCAGTTTACTATTTCCAGCGGGTTCGTCAAGGATGTCCGATCTCCCCATTCCTATTTAACTTTGCGATTGACGATGTCATGCAGGCAGCAACAGCCCAGCTACCGAATTGTGGGATCGACCTGCTCCCCGGTCGTCGAGTTATGGATCTGGACTATGCTGACGACATTGCTCTCCTCGGAGAGGATGCTTGCGCCATACAAAGCGCTTTGGATCTACTCGTTGATCAGTTATTGCTGTATGGATTACATTTCTTTCCGTCAAAATACAAAGTGTTCCAACAGGATTGGACACACCCAAGACTTGATTTGACGATCGAAGACCATAAACTGGAAGTGACTGACAGATTCACCTACCTAGGGAGCTGCATCACCACTGGGGGCGATATCGAAGCTAAAATCACAGCACGGATTGCAAGAGCACACCATGCTTTCGCTGGGCTACGGTATGTGTAAACAGACAGACAAAAAAATCCCCCTCTTTTTTCTTTCATCATGTACCTTCTTCATGGTATACTTGTTGGCACATCGTCTGTAAAGACTTGTGTGAAATAATAATAAATAATAAAAGACGTTCTGCGCCGACTTTGGAAAGGTTACTAGTAAGTGTTTTTAACTGCCTATGCCACGTGACGGTTTGGCCACCCCGAGATTTAGGCCAATCGGGATGTGGCGTCGCAAAAAGAATCCGTTTCGGAAGTCGGTGGTCCGGCATCCGTAAAACGTGACCCAACCAGCATAACCTATGCAGGTTGATCTGCTTCTCTATATTAACATTACTACGGAACAACTTATTTCGGAGAGCATCGGTGCGATTGTAACAGCTAACTTCTAAAATGTTGCGTAGACATCGGTTGTCAAATACGCTGAATGTGTTCTTTAAGTAAGGTCCAGGTTTCGCAACCATACAGTAACACAGGCCGAACTGTGGCTTTATAGACTCTACCCTTGAGCAACAGAGACAGTCCTTTCAGACACCAGAGGTGACCTATGTTGCGAAATGCTACAGTCGCTCTAGAAATGCGTGCTGAGACCTCGTCATCTAACGATGCACAATAATTGATACAGCAACCGAGATACGTAAAACGATCTACAATTTCAAGCGCCTGATTGTCAAGTAATAAAGTGCTGTTTGATAAGTCGGTGTCCTGCAGCTGAACACTGCACTTAGAGGGTGCAAAACGCATTCAAATGCGGGCTCAATACTAGATAGCTTGTTCAGTATCGCCTTTGCATCTGTGTACGAGTCGAAGAGCAGAACTATATCATCAGCATAGTCCAAGTCGAGAAGCTTGCCGCCTGGCATTATGTGAACTGCAAAAGCTGGGGCTCATTCGATGCATAATTCCATGATGGCATCAATTAAAAAATTAAACAAAAACGAAGAAATCAGACATCCTTGTCGGACGTCACTTGTGGTGGGGAATTTGGGTGAGATTTCGTTGTAAACCTTAACGCATCCGGATGCATGAGCATAAAGTGCACGTAGTATGTTGACATACTTTTGCGGAACGCCTTTACACAGCAAGGTATTAAAAAAGACATTTCGATCGACTGAATCAAATGCTCATTTGGAGTCTAAAAAGATGGCTATTTTCGGCTGTCGATAAGTGTGTCGCAGTTCTAAGATGCGTCAAAGAGTAAAGATGTGGTCGACACAGCTTCTGCCCGGCCGGAAGCCAGCTCGCTGCTCTCGGGTCTGTGAATCCTATGCGATGTTAATCTTCGAAGACATATGGACGCTAATAATCTCCTAATGATGGGAGTGAGACTTATCCCACGGTGATTAGAGCATGAGCTTCGCACACCTTTTTTAAATATATGTATGATAACCGATTCGCCCCAACTTTGAGGGACGGATTCTGACAACCACGCTTCACGGAGGAGATCGCCTAATGTGCTTATTAGGACTTGGCCACATTCTTTGAACAAAACAGGTGGTATGTCATCGGGGCCGCAGCTTTGAATCGTTTCATGGATTCGATACATGCTTTAATTTTTAAATCATTAGGGGGATCTACGCTAACCGGCAAGGATCACACTGCTTCAAATGAGGGAATGATTCTGTTGCAGGACGCCCAGCTGAATTGTTCTTCAAAATGTTCGGCCCAGCGTGAGAGGCGGCGATTCTTATTAGTGATAAGATTATCGTCTATTTCAGTGAGTCTCACTCACTCTTTTTTCGTAGGCCCCGTCGAGCGAATAAGTTGGAAAAGTTTTCGCACGTTACCCGCATTATTTGTTATTTTCATTCGTTCGACTTTATTTAGCCACCACGTTCTCTGTCTAGTCTTAAGCTCCGTTTAAGTTCATTCCTTACGCGTATACGCTCTGTATTGTGTCCAGGACCATGAGGTATTTGGTGTCGCTGGTGAAGAATTTCTATGGAGCGCTGTGAAATCCCGTGGGTCTGTTGAGTTGATTGTGTAGTCCCACAGGCTGTTATTGCGGTGGCTCGCAATATTGCTATATTGTTCTACCTTTCATCGGCAGTTGCACACAAAGCAAGTTACTCAAGGTGGTCCTATAAATATTTTGAACTGCAGGCTGAGATAATTGTTCGATCACAAGGCGTTTCCCAAACGAAGGCTTCGTACCGAAGAACTTTAACAACAACCTACATCGCACAAGAGCATGATCTGAATCTACGCAGGTATTCCAAAGGGAGCGGCAGTCCTCAATGCAACCTATCCAGCGAGCACTTATGGCGATATCGTCGATTTAGGCCAAAGGTTGGCTTCCATCCGGCGAGCGCCATGTGGCACATTGACATCTTTTATGACCTAGTCTGGCATTCATATCTCCCGCTAAGACAACAATAGTCTGGAGCTATTTGCACGTCGCAAAAGAGCATAAAGATAGTCGTAGAAAGCGTTCTTCTCGTCGTCGGAATTGGTGTTAGTCGGGGCGTAAGTTGTTTCAATAAACAAGCATATCTGATTATAGGATTTTGAGTTTGGTCTAACATTAGTGGCTAGTCTAACTGCGCACATTCTGCTATTGCAAGGAATCCAATCGATTAAACAGGATTCGGCACGTGAATGCAGCACTATACCAACACCCACCCGTCCTGAAATGGCAGCTACAGGATCACCAGAGCAGCGCAAAAAGAAGCGATTTTAAAGGTTTGGGGCAGTAAGTTCGGTAATTATAGACAGATCATATAAGCGCGTTTCCGATAAACAGAAAACATCAATAGATAGACTATCTAAGGTAAGAGCCAATGCAGCTTGCTGGTTCCAACATGTTCAGCGCGGTCTTTTCTAAAGATGGGATTGACAGACGGAGTGGATGGGGGAGGGGAATGGTCAGAAACATTTTGAAGTGTAGGGCAAGTAGTAGCTTGTTTTCGCTTACACGCTCTGCTGTATGCAGCAGGTAAGGCGACCCTGTTTATCGTGCGCGACGGCCGATGCACTATGGTGTTGGGTTTCGTAGTAATAGTCGGTTGTATGCGGGCTGGGATACTGCCAGGTCGCCCATGCCTAGACAGGAAAACAATTAGGGTTCTCGACAAAAGCCTTTGGCTAAAAAGCCTGACCCACAAGGCAGCGGGTTCGGTTGAGACCGTGTTTGCCTGACCTCTATCCATTGACCTTCATGGTATGAGTAACTCTGAAGGTGCTCGGAGAGCACCACCAAGCATAGCTGGTCATAGAGGTACACAAAACGTTACTGTCTGAGCGCGATCCAAGCAAAGTGCCTCACATTCATAGACTGCACGTGGGCTAAGATACTGTCAGGTTACACAGGTCTAGACATGTATAAGACTACAGCGTGTTTCAGCATGCAGCTCACTGCCGGTGGTAAATCATTTTAGCACGGTGTTAGCCGCAGAGTACTGATATGTGTAAAATCGTTTGTGGTGCGTAGAAGCTGCAGCTAATTTGTTTCGTCACAACAGCCCAAATGGTTCCTCGACCTCTATCATTCGCCCAAATCATCTGCCCACCTTGCTACCAGACCTTCCCCATTCGGCCAAAAAACCGGGAATGTCACCAATCAACGAAAAGGACCGAACCATGCCATCAATCGATTGAACAATTTTCCGCGTGGTCAGATTATTTACACAAATACACGATGATTCATTCACATAGACTAACCGCCACACGAAAAAAACGCTTACATGCGCGCCAGGATATTTAGTTGGCTGACAAGACAGACGAAAAATAGATTACAGACAAATATATATAAATGCACATTACCGTGGATTACAATTGTGGTATAAAATTGTAGTACGAAACAGCTGAGAAGAAAATAAACGACACACATGCTCGGTCGGAAAAAGGACTAGCAGCGAAAACGATTGAGTAATAAACGTAAACATTGCTGTGCTAGGAAGAAATCAATAAAAGCGAATCGAACGTGAAAATGCAGCGCGAGTGGGAAGGCCAGCCAAATTTAAAGTTGATTTAACCCCGAAGACGCGATGGGAGCACCGGTAGGCGTAGGAAGTGATGGGGCCGGGGGATGGGACGCTGGGACCGTCGGGGGAAGGTTTCGCTTCATTTGTTCTTGCATGCGAACGACCATCTGCTGCATGCGTTGTAACTGGGAAAGGAACAAGATGGAAGGACACTTGGTGAGCTAAAGCTGGGCCAAATAGAGCTAAAACTTTGGTAACTGAAGACCAAGGCTTGGATTCAGATGGCCTTCACGAACATGCCAGGACTGGCTAAAGGTAGCATGCCGTATGTCAACATACAGCTTCAGCGTACCGAGCCATCTAACATACAGGGCTAGGGTCCATTTGACAGCTGGGGGATGTTAATTATCTTATAACACAATAAACATCAATGCACAGTGTTAATCACATCCCCGGGAATTACACCACAACCAATTTCTGGCTGTTTACTGTCATCAGGTGGAGATAATAGGATTAAGTACAGTGTGCCACAAAACAGACAAAAGAAATAAATTAACTTTGAATGCGACGACGGGCGTCTACATGAAACGGTTTGGTAGCACTTGGATGATCGTTAAAAGATGTGGAATCTGCATTGGTGTCGGAAAATAGGTTGACACGGCTGATTCTAACGTTTCACATTCGATGTATCTGAAGACGAGATCAAGATGCATCATTCCTGGATTGAACCTTCAATAGTTTTAGCCCTCGGGCCCAAGGATCGATATGCTCTTTGTTCGTTTGCACGATTGTTGATAGGCACATTTGAATGTTGACTAAGCGAACTCGTTTCATTTTGTCTTTTATTTGATGGGAAAAAGGTATTTTGTCAAGCCACCTGGTTGGTTGCCAAGTGTCGGTATTCAATCAATACGTAACGACTTCCACAGTGATGAATTGCATCAGGATAGTGATCCGATCGAAACCGCGCTAGGCCTCAATAACGAGGAACTTGCCAGCTGTTTTACTTATTTGTCCCACTCATTTTCCCAACGACTGTTGATGCCAGTTTCACTCCTGGGTAAGACAGTTTTGACACACTTCCAGAACCCCGAATCGTCCAATTGAAACTCTGACCCCATATCCTGTGTAATAGCATGGACCCGATCAACATCACACACAAAATCGAATTACAAACACACGAAAACAAGGAAACGAACCTCCTCTTCTTTGTGACGTAATAAAGCGCTGGCGTTTACCGTCCCATCGAATACGGCTCCCATTTCATTTTTCCTATACAAGAAGAAAACGGAAACTGGTGAGATTGCAGACGGTGTGAATGTTTTCGTGCATGTGTGCTTGCGACAGTTAACGAGCGACGTTATGATGCGGTGCGCGCACAAAAGGAGACCGGTCGCCTGGGTGATAGGATGTGTAATCGCGATTAGATCGCATTTAAAAAGCATCGCTTGAAAGACAGGCTCAAATCGGTAGCTAGCCTTTTGAACAACCAGTGATGAAGTAGGCAGAAGTAATAAAAAGGCCAAGCAGTGCGCGTCAGCTGTGGAAATGGACTCTACGACAAATGGTGTGCGCAGTAAATCAAGGTCAAAATAAGCAAAAGGGTCCATAAAGCGATAGGTCAGAAAAGCAGTGTGGAAGATGATATTGACAGAACAGAAAGAAGCAACATACAACCGTTTGATGTAACTGCTCACGAGGCACAAGAGAAGATGGATAGACAAATTCAAGGATTCGCAAACTATAAGTAAACAAATCCCAAACTGCTAACATTTCGTTGAATTGATTACTGCAACAAAGAACATGCTACGGGATCCGAATCTTTCGGTTAAACATAGACAGATTGACAGAATAAAACTGTTGATAAGATGGTATGAGTGCAACTAGTCTGCTATTTTGACGGTCTACCGAAAGCGAAGCAAATGACAACGATGGTTTCGTTGGTCAACAGTATAAGCAGACAATCGCGGTTAAACCAGCGTGGTGGATATTATGGTTAAATTATGTGCCAGAGGAATGGATAATCAAAAATAAAAACGCAGGAATAAGCCATTTGTAGTTTGAGCTGAGTTAGCAACAAGTGGTTCTGATCGGAGTTGGTCACAGAAAGATTTTAACGAATGCAATTGTCCGTGCCTGGTTGTGCGTCAGCGAAGCGATGCTAATTTGTTTGTTAAGCACATATGACTGCGTGATCAATTGCAAAATGTGTACTTCGATTGGATAGCCCAAATAAAAGAGATTCACGGTTAAGAAGTCACGGACAACACGGGTTGACTTTTAGGTGAAAATAGTGAGCGCACAGACAGCAATCACTGCACTTTTTCAAGGTAGAAACATAGAACCGGTTTCTTTAGACGGAAGCGACGTAATACCACTCGTTTTATCTGGTGCCGTAGTTTTTATCCCGGCAACCAACTTTGCTAATTTCGGTGCGCAACTACTCAATATCAGTTTGGTAAACAACCGCACAGCCCAACAACGAAGCGTTGATATGGTATGGTATGAAAGCACAAGCCTGATCCAGGCAAAGTGCCGCACAGTCAGAGACTGCACGTGGGCTAACATACTCTCAGGTTGCCCAGGCCTAGACAGATATGAGAGGGGAAATAGAAATGGTATCGTGTTTCAGCATGCAGCTCACTACCGTTGGCCAATTAATTAAGCACGATGTTAGCCGCACAACACAAAATGCTGCACGATTGCACATCCGAAGATAAAGCTCGCGTAAAATCATAGAATCGAACAAAAAACAACCACCCAAGAGAGAGAGTTGAAAACCACGTCAAATGTAGGCAAATAGAATTTTTATTTGAAAAGCACCACGAACGCAAAGCGCAAACAGTTAGAAAAATCAGAGAATAATACCGACGGGTAAACTATCATTGGAGCTGTGGATGTAACAAGTAACAAACGTAATGGGATATGATCACGTTCTGCGGAGTAACCGATAGTGTTTACTCGATCTAAAATAAGCATGTAAATGTGGAAAACAGCAAGTGTGCGCTTTCTCTCACAGAGATAATCTGTAAAGTAGCCCAGGCAGGACGGAAAATTGTTGGAGTCTCGCTGCAAAGACATCAATGAGCTGGTTCTCAGATGCATGTTCGTGAAACTGAGCTCGAGGTAGCATGAGTGGAACACGGTTTTCGAAAACACAAGCCATGTGTACATGCAGCGTTGTAGAAAATCCAGGGACCGAAATGTTAGACAAGGTGTGTAGATCGTTGCCATTCGCGACAAATGTTCGCTAAACCCGTGTTAATCGGTTGCAGCCGCTAACAAGGGAACCGACGGATACAAAACAGCGAGCAGTGTATGTACACTGAGCAAACCGTAGACTTCAGATCCCAATCATCACTTATTGCATTATTCTCCATAACCCTGACAATGTTAAACTTGAAACATCATTCAATTCGCGCTCAAGGCTTTTAGACTCCTTTTAGTGCAAGATTCTGTATCGCTATTTGGTAGGCATGAATGCAAGGTTTTGCAGCACTTCTGTGCTGCGCAGCTAACACCATACTAAATTGATTTGCCACCGGTAGTAAGCTGCATGCGAAAACACTGCCATTGCTATTTTGCTTTCCTATATCTGTCTAGGCCTGGGTAACCTGCAGTCTTTGATTGTGCGGCACTTTGCCGGGATCAGGCTTGTGATTTAATTTATTCATTTATTAAGGGATAAATCCGTTGGAACCATATGGCAATAAGGCACGAATGGCTGATTCCAACACCATCATCCCCACGTTTGGCCCAACTGCTCTTCATTTTACAAGTTCAGCAATCTTGTTCTTCGTGCGATATACGATTAATTTAAAACCGGAAACACTGCAACAATGTCAACCAGAACGAAGAACAAGCCGTTACAAACAAAAGAAACTCAAAGCAGCCTAAACAACAACAAACTCACTTGGTCATTGAGTCAACCTGATCGCCCTGACGTATACTGATGCGTTCTTTAATGTACTCGGCACGAAAGCGTTCATAATGCCCATTCAGGGCCTGATCCTTCAGATCCTGCATATGCGTTCTGGAAGAAAGAAGACACCAGCAGATGAACTTTCGTGGAAAGAACAGCGAGAAAATGTGTCACATCATGCACCGGAGACGGCCACGTAAACCTACTTAAGCAAGAACACACGGAGTTTGGTGAAGTCACAGTGTTGGGGGTTCTCCACTTCAACAACTCCCCACGGGTATTGACGACCACGAGCGCGTTTTCCACCTCCGACATCCACGAGACAATTGCTCCCGATGACAGCGAATGGCAAAACGCTCTGTGAAGTGAAAAGAAGGTGAGAAGCTTTTTGAAAAAGAAACCGCATCATATTGGCTAGAAATAATGAGTGGAATATGTTTGGGACCGATCGTGTATTCCTAACGGGAACGACATTTGTACGCAATCGGTTAGAGCAGTATTCGGGGGGGTAACGTTTCGCATCCGACACAGAAGATTCGTCAGACCAAGAATGTTACTTAAGACAGGGATGTGCAATCGTGTGGTACTTTGTGCTGTGCGGCTAACATCGTGCTAAATTGATTGGGCAGAGGTAGTGAGCTGCATGCTGAAACAGGCTCGAGTCTCACTACCATTTCCTATTCTTTTTTCTTCCTCATGTCTGTCCAGGCCTGGGTAAACTGACAGTATCTTAGCCCACGTGCAGTCTCTGGCTGTGCGGCAGGCTGGTGCTTTCATGCCATACCATACATGATCAAGTCGGGTTCACTTGGACCACACTGATGTGATTACACACCGCATTAGGCAAATCGACCACTGATCCCGGCCATATCTACGTGAATCGACATTCTCATAGAGGTCCTGCGTGGAATGTTAATTAGTCATGTTCTTGTTGTGACTATCACTCTTCGTCTGACGAAGCTGTCAGAAGTAAAACATTACCATAAAAACGACATAAATATGGGGAGGGTGGGGCCTAAACAAATTCGGAATCTCCACAACAAGGAGATTAAGCATACTGCCTACCACATCGATGGAGTTTGCGAAACCATTGTTTTACCTTAATTTCCTTGTCCAGCTGCACAATCTCTTCCTCTTCGTCACTATCGCATACCGGTAGACGGTATATGTCGATAGCGTAACGGTCAAAGTCGGCGAGCAGACGCTTCTTTAACGCACTCAGCTCGGATGCACTCAACGCATCCGCTTTGGCAATCACTGGAACGATGTTCACCTTGTGATGTAAACGACGCATGAACTCCACGTCCACTGGGCGAAGTCTGTCAACGAAACAAAAGCCTTTAGACAGATTGCTCTCTAAACCATTAAATTAAAAGTAGTAAAACTTTCAGTACAGTTTTAGGTGAAAAGAATAGTAAGCCCATTGATTCGAGCACGCACAGACTGCATTAGTGGGGAATGCAAATCACGAGATTATATGTACAACACCGACCTCAAGGACAAGACAAAAATCGAAGGACCGGAACCCGTACAAATTCAGGTTTCGGAAGGATTGCGTGAGAACCATTCGAACGATGACCACCTCGAAAAAGATGAACCAGTGGACTAAGTCAGCCACGATATGCATTTGGTCAAGATCGATCAAACGAGCATAAAATGGCTCACGAAATCGGATCAAAAAGACAACCAGATCAGATACGTTGAGGAGAGAGTGTTGTGGTAACGGGATTCGCCTATGCAAGATGAGTGTGTTTAGTTCTTTGTCACATGCACAATGAAGACGTTTACTCTAATTCACTTTTGTGCGACTGTCTCCTCCTGGAGAATAAGTCGCCTTTTTTTAAGTCTTTGGAATTTGGGTACAAAGCGGCGTCCCCAGCACCACTCGGCGTTTGTTCGAGTCAGCTTCTCTAGCCTTTGAACAACCAAGTGCGACCTGCAAGGCAGCAGGGAGTTGCCAGAAAGAGATGGTGTGCACCAAATAACCGTTTGCCAGACTCTGTTTCAGATTTTCCTCAGGGTTTTCTCCCGAACCGGTCCCGCGATCGGGTATCCTGCAAGGCAGCGGAGGTTTAAATTCAGGGTTTTCCTTCTCTTCGATGAAAAGCCCTCCCAGGCTAACGAGCTCCATCTGCCCAAAGCAAACTGGTTTTCAGGCGCCAGTCACTCACCCTCGCCCCTTCTCCTGTTGGTAAAAGCAGTTCCGCCGGGCTCGGGGAGCCACTCGTGCAGACCAGAAGCTGGACTTGGTTGTCAGAGGCTATTTGAGACGCATGCCATATGGGAGCATTTTATAAACAGTGGGAGTTTATCCCCACTGCCACCCTCGGCTATGACAACCTTTGGAACTAAATAACCACAATGAAGACGTTTGGTGTTTGGATTATCATTCGTCACTAACGCCCTTCACATCTCCACAACATGACTTGACTGCGGCTGGAACAAAGAGATGTGCAAGAATACCAAGTCAACAGCTAATGCTGTTGACCATTCTTTCTATTTACGTATACGTCATCTCGATCAACTTCCCTGTCAACGTATCTTCCCCAAGTCTGCTTCGGTTTCCCAATTTTCCGTTCAACGTGTGGGCTCGAATCCTGTGTTTCTATAGAGACATTGTCAATTGATTTGCGCAGCGTGTAGCACATCCAATCTCCAATTTTCTTTTATTAAAATGCCAAATCCGGGAGTATTCAGAATGGCTCTCCTGCACAGTTCAACGTGTTAAATGTTTTTAGGAAATTCAAGGAGACCAGCACCCTCATATATACATATCTAGGCCTGGGCTTACAGCGTACGTATACTAAACACTTTACTGTACGGCAGTGAGACCTGGACTATCAACGCAAGATACGAACAGAAGCTGAATGCTTTCCATTTGAGAAGCATCAACCGTAACTTGAATGGACAAAGTAACAAATGTTGTAGCGCTTTCGAAAGCGGGCCTATCGAGCGTGTTCACCCCACTACGACAGCGCCCCCGACGCTGGTTGAGTCAAATGCTTAGAATGGAAAATGTTCGTATTCTAAAACATTTACTCTACGTTTAAGTGAAATCAGGAAATTGACTATCGGGTAGACTTCAGTTGCGGTACAAAGACGTTTGCAAGCTATATATGAAAGCTCTTGGGAAGAACTTGCTCTTGACCGCTCCAAGCTGGGAAAAAGCAGATACTGCTTTTAGTTGCTTTTGGTTGCCAGCTTGCAACCAACACTGATCGACTGAGAAGTGCCTATCAATGTGAGCACAGCGGGAGAGATTGTTCCTCTCGAATCGAACTGTTTATTCATTCGAAAGGCTGTGTAGCATGAGAAAGTATCATGCGATTGTGATGCACATCCCTGGCCGGCATCGACTGAAAGAGGTCGACAATAACAACAAGGCCTGGGCAACCTGACAGCATCTCAGACCACGTGCAGACTATAGGACCGTCCAACATGATCCTTGAATCCCGGATTGTAAATTCACACACACAGGTGTATGTCGGACAACTTGATCACTCTTCACCGCCATAGACTTAAAGTTTGGCTTCCAACAAAAGAGAAAAACTCTGGTTGGAAAGAACAAAAAACAAAGACGTACCCACGACCGAAGGGTGAAATAAAGTACAGACAGCAGTGCACACGATTATCTTGAATATTTTGACGATTGATATCCGCCTCGTCCAGGAGGTAGCGTTCGAATGTGCTATCGATGTATTCTTCAATTGGTTTCCAGCTACAGATTTCAAAGCAAATGCAAGAACGGGTGATGAGCTTACGATGTGATCATCGGTGAGTATGAGACGCGGGGAGGATAAATAAGTTTGGCTGAGCGTAAAAAAAGAATGAAAAATGAGTGGCTAGTAAGGAGCAGTGTTCACATCGCCCTGAACGCAATCCTCTGCAGTAGGGTAAAGCACACCGCTTTCGAGTGGAAGGTCACGTCTGAGAAACACATTCGGGAAATATACTCAGAAGTAAACGTTCATTACACTTGTGTAAACGGGTGCTGACAGTAGTATGTATGATGTATGAAATCACAAGCTTGAATGCAAGCGAACTCCCGCGCAATCAGACACTGCATATTATGGTATGGCATGAAAGCACAAGCCTGATCCAGGCAAAATGCCGCACAGTCATAGACTGCACGTGGGCTAAGATACTGTCAGGTTGTCCAGGCCCAGACAGTATACACCGTCGCAGTACACAGTGAACGGATGTGCAATCATGCAGTAATTTGTGCAGTGGGCTAACACCGTGCTAAATTGATTGGCATGCTGAAACAGACTCGAGTCTCACTACCATTTCCTGTTCTTTTTTCTTTCTCATATCTGTCTAGGCCTGGACAACCTGACAGTATCTTAGACCACGTGCAGTCTCTGACTGTGCGGCACTAAGCCTGGATCAGTTTTGTGCTTTCATGAAATACCATACACAGTGCTTAACTGACATACAACCGACACGTTAAAATCTTAAAAAGACAGGATGGGGAAAACTACTTAAACAGTGAAGATCAGGCAGGAACATATTGGGATGAGCTGCATACACCTCGATCAAACACGCGTTGTGAACAAGTAGAGTAACATCATCACGACAGTTTCCTTGCATAATTCACTGCACCATTATCAGTCCCATTACTACTCCGTTTAAAAACATATGCGATTAATAAAACACTCCAAAACGATTTAGAGCCACTTAAATTAGCCTAAAAAACTATTGCGAACGCTGAACTCTTGGACGCCAGCCCGGTAGACAGGAATGAAAGAATGAATGAATGAAGGCACAAGCCTGATCCAGGCAAAGTGCCGCACAGTTGTAGACTGCACGTGAGCTTATATACTGTCATGTTGCCCAGGCCTAGACAGATATGAGAAACAAAATGGAAATTGTAGTGAGACTCCAGCGTATTTCAGCATGCAGCTCACTACCGGTGGCCAGTCAATTTAGCACGGTGTTAGCCGCACAACGCAGAAGTGCTGTACGAGTGCACATCCGTGCAACAGGTAGACAGGTCCTCATAACTGCAGATAGTTTAACTGACAAAGCTTCCCACTGCTTGATGCAAGCCAAAATCCGGTCAGTTCTAACACCCAAATCCGAATCAGGAGTGACAGACAAAACGATGATTTCCCATTTCCCCACACAAGCATGAAAATTTAGGAGGTTAGAAATTCATGGTTTATACAGAAGCGGCAACACAGATAGACTTCGCTAAACTGCTCATAGAAAACACAAGCGCCGGTAAGTAAACATCAGGTAAGACACGGATCGTCTAAATTCCAACCACAAATAAGGACAGAAAAGAATTACTTTTAAAACGAGATCGATGTGATTAGTCTCGAGGGAAGCAATTTTGGAGTTGGTGCACACAAAAACATCGGAATATTGCCGGTGTAAAGAACACGTGACAATGTGAACAATGCATGAAAATCGATAAAGACTATGGTAAAGTGCAAAGGAGTATAACGGGATCAATGAGAGTTTTAAGGTGAATATAGCGAAGCGAAATTAAACAGTCCACGATAACAAGTGATGTCAAGACTCCAATAAAAAAACTTAACAAATGAATGTATGTATGGTGCATGACAGTGAAAGCCGCTGGGAAGCTGTCACACTGAGGTTGCTTTACTGGTTCATAACAGTAAATTGAATGCAAGGTGCAGTCACCTCATCCAGATGTGTCCATGTTTAATTTGCTGCATCTTTACTACCTTTATGTACCCACTATTTCCCGCCTCTTTAGAATTTTATCGTGTCAAGCTAAAATAACAGTTGAACACTCCGCACAAGCTACCAGTGTAATGATGTCTAGGCCTGGGAAACCTGACAGTATGTTAGCCAACGTGCAGTCTCTGACTGTGTGGCACTTTGACTGGATCAGGCTTGCACTTTCATACCATATAATAATGATGATGATGATGATAAAGGTAGAAAAGTAAAACTAATCATAAACCCGGAACTAGCAACGTAAAACTATCCTCACATCCGCAACACGCATTACATAGGATTTAACAGATGACAAGCTAAAGAAACGAGAGATGTTTAGAGAAGAGTGGAAGATTCCAAATCACTTAACCTGTACACAATCATGGACGAAAAATGGATGGACGAATTGTACGCAACATGCTGGTGACCAACACACAGACTTGCCTGTCGGATTTGCTCCGGGTAGATGGAGCTCGTCAGCCTGTGAGGGCAGTCCATCTAAGGAAAGGAAAACACTGATTCCAAACCTCCGCTGCCTTGCGGCATACCCCATTGCGGGAAAGGCTTCGGGAGTGAACCCTGAGGAAAAATCCCTGCTGCCTTGCAGGTTGCACCTGGTCGTGCAAAGTCTAGAGAGGCGTAGTCGAACAATCGCCGAGGCACTTTATGAGAGGCTCAAGAACCCTCAAAATGGTCACCGGCTCTCGCGGAGGGAAAGAAACCGCTGCCTTGCGGGAAGACTTTTGAGTCAAAGGCACCGGGTGGGGTCCCTGAGCTAACCCCCTACTTCGGCCTTGGCAACCGGGTAGTATGTCGCCTTCAACAAGAACCATGGAACCTACTTCAACTTTATCATGTACTTTCTTCATGGTATACTTGTTGGCACATAGTCTTTAAAGACTAGTGTAATAAATAAAAATAAAAAAACTTGCCTTTCTGAGCAATTCAGTGCATCGTTAAATCCGGGCGTATCGACAATGGTCAACCGGAGTTTCACACCACGCTCGCCCAGATCAATCTGCCGCTTCTCGATCTGCGTGGTCGAGGTGATGCGTTTGGCAGCCTCGACGAATTCACGATCCTTGTAGAAATCCTGCATGAGTAAACTGTTGATCAGTGTGGATTTGCCTAAGCCGCTTTCACCTAGAACAACCGGAAAGCGTAATTAGCCAAAACGAACGAGAAAAAAGATATACGATCCATATGACACACACGGTAAACACCGTCATGTAGATTCAGAGAAAATGACGGGTTGAGGTATGCAGATTTACGAGGCGTTACAGAACACTCTGCGCTCTACGGATGTGTAATGGTGCAGTATTTCTGTACCGTGTAGCTAAAACCGTGATAAATTGATTTGCCACAACTGGTAAGCTGCAAGCTGAAACAAGCAGGAGTCTTCATTCCATTTGTTTGTCTAGGCTTGCGCGAATTCACAGCACCTAAGCCAACGTCAGTCTACGACTGTGCGTCACTTTGACTAGATCAGGCATGTGTTCTGATTTAAATACACACAGAACACTCGAAATTAAAGAAAAATCGCGGCGAAACGATTAGCATTTTGAGCGAGCTCGGGGCGGAAAAAAGCTTTATTTTAAAGTAAATAAAGTAATCGGCTAGCAGCAAGCTCAGATACAATAATATATCATGAAGCACGATATACTTGATAACAAAGGCCCCAAACAGTTAGGTTACACTAAACGTTATTACGGAGCTGGTAGTACACGTTTTCTATTTTCTGTCAAGCTGACACAATGGATAGAAATCCGCTCTGTGAAGACGGGCACAAATAGCTTTATCCATCGAGAATAAATTTCGAAAGATAGTAAATGAATAACTGGCTCATTCCTCCATTGGGGCATATAAACAATGTCCCTTTGAGTTCATTAGCATGGACTGGTTCCGTCCACACTTGGGTACAGGCATTGAGCCCAAACTGATTCTTCACTTTACTCTCTTTTGTGCCTTACTTCCATCTCGTGCACTGCTCTCCTGCCATTTTTCCCACGCCCCTTACAAAACACTTTGCGAGAATAATACATTGCATCAAAATTATTTATCGCGCAAGTTCTATCTTCTAAAAAAGCTTCTTAAAAATAATTTTGAAAAACTCTTTCCTTCTGGTGAATAACATTTTCACTAATGGTTTTCACTCGCTGCATAACAAATTAGCCAAATCTCAATCTTTATCCGCTACTCAATCAGTACAAGTTATATTGCCATCTCGGACATAACTATATTATCAAACATTCATCCCATTCGCCATCTAGATATTTTTGTCAATCGGCTGTTGTTATTGAACGTGTGACGAAGCATTTGTCTTGTCGATACTCTGTGTGTTATATTTCGTTGTCATGACTCGGTGAGCAATGTATTTGGAATTAAACGGTAACGTAGGGGGGTTGCAAAGGTTGTCATAGCCGGGGGTGGCAGTGGGGATAAGCTTCCACTGTCTATAAAATGTTTCCATATGGCTCGCGTCTCAAATAGCCTCTGACAAACCAAGTCCAGCTCCTGGCCTGTACGAGTGGCTCCCCGAGCCCTCGGCTGACTGCTTCTACCAACAGGAGAAGGGGCGACGGCGGGTGACTGGCCCCTGAAAACCAGTTTGCTTCGGGCAGATGGAGCTCGTTAGCCTGGGAGGGCATTTCATCTAAGGGAAGGAAAACCCTGATTTTGAACCTCCGCTGCCTTGCAGGATACCTGATCGCGGGAAAGGCTTCGGGAGAAAAACCCGAGGACAAATCTGGAACAGAGTCTGGTAGATGGTTAGTTGGTGCGCACCACCTCTTTCTGGCAACTCCCTGCTACCTCACAGGTCGCATTGGTTGTGCAAAGGCTAGAGAAGCTGACTCAAAAAACGCCGAGTGTTGCTGAGGACGCCGCTTTGTACCCAAAATCCCAAGAATCTTCATTAAGGCCGACGCATCCTCTAGGAGGAGATAGTCGCACAAAAGTAAAAGTAAAGTAAGTAACGTAGGGTTGAGAATTTGAATTGTTTCGAATAGAGCTTTTGCCTTTTTCATTGCTCCAGATGTATAAGCTCGGCGTGTTTCGAACTTGTGCCACGATAGCCCATCATTAGTTGAATTTTTTCGTACTAGGGTGAATATCATAACAATCTCCACCCTAAGGATATAGTTCGCTCCCCATAGTCTTTTTGACAATCTAAATTAATCCAATAGAGTAAAATTTGCTTCAAATACCACCGGATAAAGCAGTGATCAAGTGACTTTGCATGTTCGCCAAATGTAACAACACTCCGAGAGAGATTGTTGAAAACGGGCCATAAAGTCATTCACCAACGAAGTCGCTGCGAGGTGAAGGCAACCCAACCCGATAGCATCTGCACGAAACCACACAAAGTTTCTCAAACCTTACCACCCAAGTAAAGATCGAACCATGTGTTTAGTTCGTCATGGTTGCATCACAGCAAGGATGTGGTACACGGCATGGATGATGACGAAAGATTGGTAACCCGTTTGATCGATAGGAATGTGGGAAAGTCGGGGTTTGCAAGACCACACAAAAAGGACAAAAGGAACAGTGTGGAAAGTGAACATGTTAATACGGTTGCAGCAAGTGCTTGAAGCGTAGCTGCCGTGTGTACACACGAACATGGATCAAGACAAAGTGCTGCATATTCAAAGATTGTGCATGAGCTAGGATACTGTCAGGATCATCAGGCCGAGACAGACATGAAAAATGTCAGTGAGACTGGTTGTGGTGATGGCAAAATATTATTGCTATTGTCGCATTTAGCTTTCACCTCTGATTAAGTGACGGTAGACAACTCAGTGAAAGCCTAATCTATGCCTGTATGTTCAAAGCTCTTTGAGTAATTAGAACGAAACGAAACGCGACAGTTCCTCAAACGAAAACACTAAATTGAAAGACAGTATGCGTGCTTTTTCCTGGCTAATTACTGATTTCAACGTGAACAAAGACGAACTAGATCCAACAATCTCAGGTTGGCGAGCGCAAGCAACAAGAAACGCATCGGGAAGTAGGTTGAAAAGGACATGATTCGAGGAAATTGTGCAAAGTCAGAAAGAGAAACAAACAAGCACTCGAGACAATCACTTTTTCCGGGGAGCGGTAACCCGAGATAGGCAAAAAGGAATAAAACATGTGATTGAGGCACCACCATATTCATACAAAATAGCATACCCCGCTATAATTTTGCAATCTGATATGAGTTCTGGTTACTATGGTTACACTAATACTCATCAGTGCGTAGAAAACATCGGAGCCCGGAGACGAAAGTTGGGTGTTGCGCCTCGAGGTAGTGTGAAGCGAAACGTTGTGCTGAATCAACAAATGCATTCTCCATAAAACATGATTATTGGGATAAATATATGTTTAGGTGCAGTTGTTTGGTTGTGTCTCACTATCCGCATGATAAAAACCATACACGACTAATTATCATCATCATGTAGCATCATGAAGCTTACGCATAAGAAGCTTGTAAGCGAAATACGAAAGCACTTTAAACGTGCAGATTATTTTCCTAGTTTTAATGTATGCGATTTGGTATTTTTAAAAGATATGGTAAAGTGATGCAGAAAAAAGCATAATAAACGTAAGGTTTTCAATTAATTACTAAGCAAATCATTTGGACCCTATTTTGGCATGTATGTATGTATGTATGTATGTATGTATGTATGAAAGCACAAGCCTGATCCAGGCAAAGTGCCGCACATTCAGAGACTGCACGTTGGCGATATAACTGTCAGGTTGCCCAGGCCTAGACAGATGTAAGAAATAGACAATAAAGATGGTAGTGAGACTCCAACGTGTTTCAGCATGCAGCTCACTATCCGTGGCCAATCAATTTAGCGCGGTGTTAGCCGCGCACCACAGAAATACTGCACGATTGCACATCCGTGGCATATATATATATATATATATATATATATATATATATAATCATTTAAAAATGAAAAGTGCCACCCGGCAATGCACGAGAAAAAAAGGTAGAATATGGGGGGAATTTTTTGTCCATTGTTCCACATGTCGTTTTTTGATTTTTTTGACATTTTTCACAAATTTGAGGGGGGAACACAAAAAAGAATGCACTCTCTCCACTGTTGACGGTTCTCAGCCATCGTCGACAGCGTGTCAAGCCACAGACACTCACTATCCCTTGGATCCCACCCAGGAAGCCGCGTTCGTCCGACCCGAGATAAACCCGACGTCAAGCGTTTTAAGGCCTTCTTCCAGGTCAGCGGTTGTCCACCTGAACACCGCCGCCAGCCTGGGCCAACCGACACACGCAGCGCGCGGAAGGGTAGGCGCTCAGGCTTCATTCCGTGGCATACGTATGTTCCACTGACGTTAGCGCTAAGGTGGGTCACCTTGTAGTTTCTCTTGGCCTTGAGGCATGTGCAATCGTGCAGCACTTCTGTGCTGTGGACTAAGGCCGAGGCAAATTGATTTTCCACCAGTAGTGAGCTGCATGGGTAAACACACCGGAATCTCACTGCAATTTCTATTATCAACTCTTAAATCTGTCTAAGCCTGGAAAATCTAGCCCACGTGCATTCAATGAGTACAGGGCACGTCGCTTGAATCAGGCATGTGATTAGATAAATACATACTATCAGGTTGTGTGAATAAAGCGTGGGATTCTAAAAACATGTCCCAGGAGCATACTATAAGGATAAGCGAGAAAGTAGCAGTTAAAACGAAATAAAGTACTTACCTACGATCATCACAGTGAAATTTAACCCTTTTTTCATTGCTTTACGATGTATTTGATCTGGCAGGTTACCGAATCCAAGTCGAGTATCTGCATCGGTAGGCTGCAATAGAACATGAATATGGATTTTAAACACTATTGGAAGATGGCGATGGAAAAATTCCAATGAAAACTCACACACGACCCTTGATTGCTCAATCGGCGTTGCACGTATGCAATGACCGGAACGAGACGCATTCGCCTCTGTGGATCATTCATACTGCAGTCTCGGCGCGCAGGCTTAATTTTAGGGCGATGCACCGGTTGATTGCGTTTATTCGAAGAAGCGATCATTCTACCCTCTAATTCTGCAACTTCTAAAGCTGCGATATAACGCTGAACTACACCACGGAATTCGTCAGCTGGATGTTTATCGGCTGAGGTTTCTGTGGGAGGACAAGTTATATCTTCCAAATATTTTCGATCTCGAAGTATCGACGAAATCAAACTATCCGAAGGTCCCAATAAAGTATCTACCGACAGCTCATTTGTCGATGAAGATTGATCAGCCCGGAAATGACGGTTACCCGTCCACCTGCGAAGTGTGTCAACAAACGTTTTTCGAAACTTTAGGCGTAATTTACCACTGGTGGCATGTGATTGCGAAGAATACCAACTTCCAAGAGAGAGCGTTAAAGAACGATTGTCAACCGGTGTCGACGGATGCATGTCAAACGGCAAAATGTTTGCGGATTGCTTTTCGCACACCGACTGAATATATAATCAACACATGCTTTGGTCAGACCGAAATGAAGAAGGATAGCAACCTATGAGAAACCATGTGATGAAAGGCACAGAGCGAACAGAGAACTTCTAAATAGTATGCGTGTCTGCATAAATTAACCTGAACGAAATCAACGCGATGGCGCAGTAGCCAATCAGATGTCGAGAAGAGCATTGTTGTGAATATTTAAAGTTGAGGACGGCACAATACAAAAGAATGAACGGAGAATTATCTAATCTGTCACAAAGAGAAACAACCCACATCATATTACGCAGCAGATGAGTATTGAGTTTACAAAGGAGCCGGTAATACATAATCTATTGATAAATATTTTTCAGATTCAGATACTTCGGTAAAATTTGTCAAGTAAACGTTGGACGAATGCATTAAGTTGTTTTACCCCTGGTTCACGAAAAATATACGCGCAAAGCGTGCGCTGCGTGTTCACCTGCCTAGTGGATCTCAAACCGTCCCTGATACCCGGACCGCTCGAAATGACGCACTATAAATGCAGTTCTCATGTTCGAATACAAAAGGATTGCTAACCATATAAAAGTAAATTCTGGCAGGCCTTTCCTCAAACCATTCATCTTACGCTAACATGACACTGGAATTAAATGTGTGCTAACGTTGTTGTTGGCCTCCTTCGGTCGATGTCGACCATGGATGTACATTACAATCGCATGAATTTTCATGTTCTACAGCTTATTGAATGACTAAACAGCCCCATTCGGGATGCTAACGTACCGTATGGTTTATCATCACCACCATTAGAGGCAGCATTACGCCAGTCATCATCATTGATGGTAATATACCGGTATCAAGTACCAAGTGCGTAATTCCCATCATCCATCACATAGCAAAATATTCCAAAAGATATTGGGAAAGGCGGGACCTGAAGTGCTACTGAACCTATAAAAGATTAGGTATAGACACTGGGATGAGTCGCCTGAACCTAAAATCAAACATGCATTCAAGCAAGTGTGGTGACTGAGTAGTGACATTAGCATGAGTTTTCTTGTGGCTTTCACTGTCACGTATCATAACAAGCTTTCCTCGCCACTTCACTTGACAACAGACAAGATTAATCACACTCCAAGATATCTACAACAAGACCGCCACTGAACATGATTTTGAGCATATCATTAAGGGTAAGATGACACTAAGAATTCTCATATTTTACGATTCCGACCTGGGAGACCGGTCATAACAACCTTAGCTAATTTAACAGTCAAAATCTTCATCTACTTGAGCCTAGTCAGAATCCTGGCACTCGGTACTTATTATCAGTATAATGCTGTCAATGATGATGATGAGAAACGGCAATGAAGCTCCAGCGAGTTTGCACACGCAGATCACTACCGGTGGCTTACCAATTTAGCACGGCGATAGCTTCGGGTAGCGTCGATCCAACCAGTTGAAGAACAGTCTTTAGACGATAACCAAATTGCATTGTATATTTAAAGATCGACCGCGATACGTTTATGTTACATTTTCGTTGAAGAGGATCTAGTCTGCTGACCCCGACAAGCACTGACCTTATGTAAAACTCTCAATAATGAAGTGCAATGGTCTCAACGACTCCTTTAGTATTGACCATTTATAACCGGTTCACGTTAGTGGTCAGCGTAAGAACAGTCGGTAGACCCTACGTCTTCCACCAAGCCTACTTAGACCACGATTACTGACCAGCCACACGGAATACTTGTCTCACTATCACGACACACGTTTAGGCCGAGAAACAACGCTCTCTTTGCGATTGGCTGTATATTTATATTAAAAATTGTATCGAAAATTTCGCACATTCTACGTTGTGTAAGTTCTGTGGTATCTTATAAATTTTCATTTTTTTCTACTTTTGTTTGTTTGTCTTTTTTGGATCATAAATACCAATTTATTTTGACGTCTAACCGCACGTTTCAGCTTAATGTCCTCGAAGTAACCCGTACGACTTCTGTGTATATTAAACAAAATTTTGAATTTGGAGGTCAATGTGGAATTTCGCTTCGTACGAATCTTTGGATATTGAATTTATTTGATTATTAACGGATTCCAACGTGGTTTTGACTAGAAAATCTGCAAAGGTAGATAATACAGCACCTACTGCAAAGATCCAAGGGAATGGGGGCCCCGATTCTTGTTCTTGTGACTTTTGCCCTGTATGCTCTAAACAGGTTGCCGATAACGCAAAAGCTGTACAATGTGAAATATGCTTCAAATGGATGCATATTCGATGCGGATGAATGAAGCCAAGACATATCGATGGTTTCAGAAACATCATGCGATATTATTAGCACGGTATGTAAAATATGCCTTCCACCATCAAATGTAGACACGGAGGTAGTCACAATAAAGTCGTAGGTGCATCTACTAAAAGCGCTAAAGGGCTCGACGGAGGAGACGGTGACTCAACCTCGGTGGTGGACAAACACCACCTATATGTGGAGCAGGTTTGCGTGCCATTTGCATCCCTGAGCACGTTTGCTTACGTCGCTTCCTCGACTACAAACCGTTTACAAAATGGTATTAGTACGGATGATGCATTAAACGTATAGAATTAAAATCAAAACAGCCACCCAAAGTTGTGAGCACGTAGGGAAGCTGGCTAGGTAGATCTAGATACAGTGGATTTTCGGGTAGTGAGGAGGAAACCACACATTCGTTGGAAGCCACTGTCAGTCCTAGTCTAGTTAATTCTTCTGTGAAAATGATTCCAAGTATTGCTTTTCAACGCGAGGATTCTACAAAATAAACTTGACGATGTTAAGGAAATTGTCTGTCGGCGAAAGCCAGATATAATTGCTGTTAAGGAATCCTGGTTAATAAATGATATATCTGATATGAAGTGCGCGCTACCACATTATACGCTGTTCAGAAGTAACAGAGTAGCTTAGAGATCTGCCGGTGGCGTTGCTGTATACTTTAAAGAGTGGAAGTATTGAAAAGATTTCAACATGATGCTGGAAATGCTGAAAGCATCTCGTGTAAGGTGAAATCTATCTCCGGAGATGCAATAATTGTGGTCATTTACCGCTCGCCTAGCGCTTACGTTCCTGCGTTATGTTCTCAAATCAAACGGCATGGTATCACTGGCGACTGTATAATTCTTGGAGATATGAATACTCCCGATATAAACTGGGAGGATTTAGTTTCCAGTGGTGAACCGTTCCAACAAGAATTCATAGATACGATTTTGAAACTGAATTTGGTGCAGAATTTAAACGATTCCAGGAGGATATGTGTCGGGCAAGTTCCTTCGAAATTGCATTTGGCGGTCACATCAAGATTTTCCGATGTTACGAATCTATCGATTGAGACTCCTATTGGTTGAAGCGATCACTGCTCTTTATGGTTCGTTGCGAATAAAGGTCTTCAACCGAGAATACGAACGAATGCCCGGAGAAACAACTTAAAATTAGATAGAGTCTAAGCACGTCTGCAGACTCGATTGGCTGGTCACTCCCTCCATTTACGAATATTGATACCCGTCGTTTGGACTTTTTTTTAGTAAAATCAGATCGCATGAAAATCACGACCCATTGATGAATGGAAGATCCCCCCTAAAGAGCCGCCATGGCTTGATAGCATTATTCGTAAATACACGAAGAAAAGAAAGTATTTGCAGCGGAAGTTCTCTTATAGCGGGTGCACCGATGACCATGAAGCCTACAAAGTTATCCGCAACAAGTGTGCCTACCTACAAAGAGATAAAAGGAAGAATTATGAAACTCTTTTGGTGGACGAAGCCAATTCAGTTTCAAAACGCTTGTTTACGTACATTAGAAGTAGAGCTAATGCATCTCAATGGGTACCTTGCTTGAGATCTATGAGTGGATCGACCGAACATGAAAATGAACGTAAAGCAGTTCTTCTCGACGCTCAGTACGGTTCGGTTTACACAAAGAAGTTTCCCATTTCAATGATTCATGAGAACAGCGACGAAATGTCGGATATCCTGATCATCGCAGACGGTGCTATATTTACTTCAACGACTCTATGTACACTGAGCGCCCGGTCCGGATGTAACACACCCAATGCTTTTAAAGGTATTGGCGGGTATCATAGGCAAAACACTGGCGCTAATCCTTAGTTTATCCATGAGGTTTGGTAGGCTACCATAAGATTGGATGTACGGTATTGTCAAACCAACGTATAAAGCCAGTGAAACCAGTGATCCGGCTAAATACCGTCCGCTTACTATGTAGTTAGAAAAACTCTGGAACGACAGTTGAAAAACACAGATAGAAGATTTTCTCTTTACAGCCAGTCAGCTAAAATCTGTTCAGCGTGGTTTTACGTGAAAACGATCACGCGAGCAGTGGTGTGCAGAACTCGATCTGAGGCACCCGGTAGTCACTACCTTCATTGATTTCAGTAAGGCTTTTGACCATGTCTTATTCAAACAACCGTTTCTTAAGCTCTCTGTTTTTGGCTTGAAGAGGCCTGTTCTGAATTGATTGAGGACTTACTTACTGACAGCTATACACAAGTCGAGGTTAACGGAGTTAAGCTGCCGACTACACGTCCAACTTCCAGGGTTCCATAGGGATCTGTTCTCAGTCCGTTAATTTTCAAAGTATAAGTCAATGACCTCCCAGATTCATTAAATCTGAATTGTCTATTTTTGCCGCTTATCTGAAACTTTGGGGTACCGTAAGCTCTTCTGCTGACAGTAAAGTTTTCAAAATCGATTTGGCAAATTGCTTAGTTTAACGGTAAAGTGGCAGCTTCCTGTAAACCGACAGAAATGCGCAGTAATGCTCTTGGGGCTAAGCACGCCTGAAAGTACGTGCTTCTGCGGGGATCATCAACTTAAACGTGTTGATATTGAACATGAAGTGGGTACTATTGTGACATGGTCGCTTAAATACAAGGAGGATACGAAGAGAAAAGCTGCTGACGCAATCCCCGTATGGTGGGCTATTAGTCAGTCGTTCTCAGCGATTACACAACAAATGTTTCGCCTTCTTTATTCGACATACGTGAGACCAGTTTTGAAATCTGGCTTGCCAGCAGCCTTTCCACAAACTAATGGAGAACGTGCCCAGCTGGAAAAGTGCAACGGCGGGCGACGAAAAGAGTATAAGGATTGAAATCAACTCTTTATATTGAGAGAGTTCAACAACCCAACCTCATGTCGCTCAGTATTCGGTGCTGCTAACTCGTCGCATATTACTGGGATCCTGTGGTGACGAACTGCGCTAGGTTTTCCATCTCGTAACGGGCTCACGAAACCATGGCCACGCTCTAAAGATCCAAAAGTTAAGAACGCCACGCCTAACACAGGGCTTTATGATATCAACAAGAATTGTTAACTTGTGGAATGCGCTTCCAGAAGAGCTTATTGCAGCAAGATCTGAAAACAAGTTCAAGCAACTAGTGGATAATGTACTGCCTGTAATCACTAGGAAGCTGTACAACAGTGGACAGGATTTCTTCAACGGAGGTTCTTCTGGACTATGTTGATGATAGAAAGAGAGGCGGCTTACAAGGGCCTGACCCTCTGTCGTCTATCAAGAAGATCCGGACACGCGGTTTTACAGTCGACTTTTACGTTGAAACATTACGATGAAAAAAGAAATCCGTTCCTTACTACAATATTTAAAAGCGCACGTACTTTAAAAAGTTTTGACTTTAACCCATTGTTTGAGATTTTGTGAAACTTGCCACATTGCAGAGTTTTCCTGCTTTATCCTGTGAATATAGGCATTTCTATCGCATGAACCAATTCTTATTGCACGTTCTTTACAGACTTAATGATTAAAATTGTCAACATTATGAAATTTGAACCACAAATTTAGTCAGAATGCCGAACATTCGGATTGACGGAACGTGGGCATAAATATTAACAATGCTGGATAGCAAAATCAAAAATATTTGGAATTTTTTTAAAACACAAAAAAGCGTTTCTTTTCTATTTTTTCGTTTTTTCGAAATAAGCTATTGTTCATCGTCTTTTCATTCGATCGGACATGTAACATGCATTAACTCTCTCACCTTTCGGTGATGAGAACTCTCCCATCTTCCATTCACAGGTACACACGGCTGTGCACCCTAAGAATTAATCTTGGTAATGGCTGGTGTTTTCAAGCACATTTCCAAAAGAATCTGGGAAGCCATTTCGATTTGGTCGACTATCTTCCTGTAATACCGTTACAAAATGAAATTAGAAAGCGGTAATAACTTCTTCTTTATAGACGACAGAGGGTCAAGCCTCTGTAAGCCGCCTCTTTTTCTGTCAGCCACATAGTCCAGAAGAACCTCCATTAAAGAAATCCTGTCCAGTGTTGTACAAATTCCCAGTGATTACAGGCAGTACATTATCCACAAGTTGCTTCAATTGATTTTCAGATCTTGCTGCAATAACCTCTTCCGAAAGCGAATTCCACAAGTTAACAATTATTTTTTGTTTAATAAAATTAAATACTGACAATGTTTATTTTAAAAGATTCTAAATCCCAAATGTAAAATAAAATATAATACATGAGCAAAAAGTCAAAACTTACAGTTCGTTTCACACTACTGGAGCCACTACTATTGCCACTTGATGCTGGTACGTCCAGATAACCGGATTCCATTGGGGGTTCACCGGCAGGTTCATTTTTACCTGTACTTTCCTCACCTTCAACTATAGACATTAAAAATGCGGCAGTTTATACCTTTGCCTCGAAATTTAGACGACACGCCGAAACGAGGTATTTGTGCCATAAATATGAAACCGCGATCAAATTTTGACGTTTGTATGCACCGCCAAATTTCAAGTTCAAGTTCAAGTTCAGTTCAGTTCAGTTCAGTTCAGTTCAGTTTGCACAGGACAGTATGTGGCTAACAAGCCAATCGAGCGTCCAGAATTTCTTTCGGTGGAAAGCTGCAGAGAAGCACCCACCACTGCCAAAACGTATATTGTTTTTGTCTGTTTGAAATCTCCGCCGATCGCGAAGCCAAGAGATTATCCGGGTTCAGTTCAGTTCAGTTCAGTTTGCACAGGACGATATGTGGCAGTCGCCAATCGAGCGTCCAGAATACTTCCGGTGGTAAGCCAAAAGAGCGTCCACCACTTCGAATAGTAGGTTCAATATTCTTCTGGTATGACTTTGGCTGGAATGCAACAGAAAAACTCCCTCACCCAACAGGTGAGGAGAGGCATAGTGCGTTCCAACGACAAATTGAAGAACAACTATAAAATTAGGGATAAAAATTTGGAAACACAGAGCGCCAGATCGAGTCTAGTCTATCTTTGAAGCACGTTACTGAAGTAGAACAAACTACCTCTTCGGGCAGACAGTTCCAATGATTCACTACCCTTTCGCTAAAGAAGTGCTTACGTGCATTAGACCTAACATGTTGTTTTGCCAGTTTCAGTGAATGGCCTCGAGTACCTACCACTGGCGCAAGAGCATACATATCAGCCGGATCAATAGAACTAAAGCCTCTAACGATTCTAAAGGTCTCGATCAGATCCCCACGTAGTCGCCTTCTTTTTAGCGAGAAGAGATCTAGACTCAACAATCGTTGTTCATATGACTTCCCAGATTGCCCTTTAATCATACGAGTAGCTAGGCGCTTAACACCTTCAAGCGTGGCAATGTCCTTTTTCAAGTAAGGAGACCAAGCTTGAACGCAATACTCGAGATGAGGTCTCACTATCGCTTTATACAATGGGATGAAAACCTCCGGGGACCTGCAGGATAAAACTGATCGGAGGCGAAAGAGCTGGTTCCTAGCGCGTTGTGCAGCAGCTGCACATTGATCAGCCCATTTAAAGTCCGCTGAAACCGCAATACTTAAGTCCCGGACTTTTGATACCCCAGTTATCTCCAGTATGTTATCAGGTCCAGCAACCTGCAGCTTCGTTGCAGCTTTGGACAGAAGATAGCTTTTGGAGAAGTTGATTGGTATATCCCACGTGGAAGACCACTTGATGACCTTTTCTATATCCTCAAAAAGATCCTGTTCGTTCAGCGATCCGATAAACTTGACATCGTCTGCAAACATATAGCAGGGACACTTAAGCGAGGATGCCAAATCATCGATGAAGATAAGAAAGAGTAGTGGGCCTAGTACTGAACCCTGCGGGACTCCACTAACAACTCCTGCTTTCGCGGAATACATATTGCCTATGTGAACGCGAAAATACCGATTGCTCAAGAAACTTGTGATCCAGTTCTTTAGAGGGCCATCGATACCTATTTGTCCGATCTTCATTGCAAGCAACCTGTGGTTTACCGAGTCAAAGGCTTTACAGAAGTCCAAGTAGAGAACTTCGACCTGAAGGCCTTTATCTAGCCTCCTAGTGACTTCATTTAGAAAACATAATAGGTTCGTTAGGCAAGACTTCCCTTTTAGAAAACCATGCTGAGCAGAGTTTAGTAACGAACCAGAGACAAGGTGTCGACAGATCTTGTCCCTAATAAGTCTCTCTAGGGTTTTGCAAAGGATACTAGTAAGGCTTACAGGTCTGTAGTTGCAAACTGAAGATCGACTGCCACCTTTATGTATAGGTATCACATCAGCCTGCTTCCATGCACTAGGAATATACCCATACCTTAAGGATGCGTTAAAGAGACGACCCACCGGTTGTGCTAATACAGGCGCCAGGTTCTTAATAAATTGAGGGTGAATACCATCCGGGCCCGCAGATTTATGTGGATTTGTTGCTTCAAGTGCAAGCCTGACCTCATTATCAGTGAAAATTATTTCATCTAGGGTAGGAACGCTATCTGACCTTATGTCCACTGTCATATTCGAGAGATCAGTTTGGCGATCAGGCCTCTGAACAGCTCGAAAATGTTCGAGAAAAGCCGAAGCCTTTTTAGAATCTGAATCTAGTTGAGATCCATTGTCCAGTTGAAGGTTGCCTATGCAATCGCGAGTTTTGCCTTTGGATTGTGCATAGCTATAGAAACGCTTTGGGCACTGTCTTATATTACATGATAGTCGTGCCTCAAATTCACGTTTTGCCTTACGTTGGCTTCCACAGCCTTATTTCTAAGTAGTTTATACCTTGTCCAGGCCCATTGTGTCTGAGAAGCTTTGTAAGTTTTCCAGGCACGGTCCCGGATTTTAATACCACGGCGCATCGATGGTGTCCACCACTGTGGCTTGTTGCGTCTTTTGACATGCACCAACGGAGCAAATCTGTCTTGCAGTGTGGACAGACAATGGTGAATAAGCTGCCAGTTTGCTGCCATATCATCACCAGGAGATTGTGACAAGATCTGATCTGCTTCTTCTGAGACAACACTCCAGTCTACCCTATTGAAGTTGCGCTTTAGTTTCGGAGGCGGTTTGTCATACCTGAGAAGTAGCTGGAAGCTAATCATGATGTGATCACTTTTCCCTAGTGGGAAAAGATATTGCACCTGTCGAACCATTTGCTCATTCGAAGATATAACAAGATCCAGGACCGAAGGTTCACAGCCATGCCGGAACCTTGTAGGCTCAGTTACATGTTGGCTCATAGCATATCTGTGGGTTCATTCTATGAAGTCCTCAGACATCCTATCAGCTTGGCACCTCTGGTTAGGCCAAGATATGTGTGGTAGATTAAAGTCACCCACCATAAGAACCTGAGACCCAAGCGCACGTAGTGAACTCAAATTCTCAAGCAAGTTATACATATCCTGTACTCCTGAATGGGGACTCAAATAAACGCACGCTATTACCGTAGATTGCTTATAGGAGTGAATGAGACAGGAGCTAAGTTGCACATTGCGCGTGCCAAGCCTAACGTTTAACTCTGAGGTACGGAGGCCTAACCTGAGAAGAATAGCAACACCGCCACCTTGTAATGCACCCGGTCTATCACACCTGATCACGGAATAGCTGTTACCAACTATATCGGGAATGTCATCAAATGCAGAGAGCCAGGTTTCTGTCAGTGCAATTACATACGGTCTTAACTCTTGTGCAAGGATGGGGAGTTCAGACCATTTGTTTCTGATGCTACTTGCATTACAGAGTAGCACTGTGGCGGCAGTGTCAAGTAATCTATTCCCATTTAGTCCTGTGTGATTCTCGGGGGGAGTACCCGAGATGTCAGCACGTTTTTGGTGTGCTGCTTGCGATAGCCGAGTCACCTGGTGCGGCCTGAGCACCAGCTGTACACTGCAGGTTAATAACCACGAGCCTTGGAATTACAGGAATAATACTACGACCACAGACCTCATCCTCGGACGCTTCCAAGATTTCTGCAGCTGATGAAGCCACATCCTTTTTGGATGAACGGCGCCTTCGATTGGACGTTACTTCGTAACGAGAATCTATTAGCTTTATGAAACCCCGCTTGTTGTTATTAGAGGTCTTTACAATCTGAGAGCCTTTTGATTAAGGAAACAATGCGAAAACTGCTTGAACAAAAAATCTGAGTCGAAACCCCTGTATAAAGGGTTCATACACATGATAGTGAACAAAATTTCTCGTTAGAATGCATTTAATTCAAAATCAAAAACCGGTTTGTGTTGCTTGCACTAATCAGGTAAGGATTAGCATTCATAAGAGTGGAAGAATGTTAGATATGTTGTGCTTGTATGTTACTGTTGGATAAGGTTGGTACGACTGACCTGTTTATTCCCATGTGTACAAGCACTTATAGAATGGGGCAAAACTCATTTAAAAGATCGATTCCGTTCTGTTTGCACTCATTACTATTATACCTCTAAAGCAATCATCGTCTGACGCAAATGAAAGGATGCAGTATGATTCATCAATAGTTAGTACACCTACAAGGAGCCCAGCTTCAACAACTTCTGCATCCAACGACATGGTAGACAGAACACTACTGGCTTCTGAGCGATCATTTTGCTTACCTACATTTACACATAAGCAAGCTATTTTATAACCCTAGCTCATAAAGAAACACTGTAGTCATGAAGCTCTTAAACAAACGAGTAACTTTTGTCAATAAAAATAATAGGCGCACACATGATGTCAGTTACCGTAGTCAACTACCATACCTCCGTATGCACTATAATCAGTCACCGATTAAATACGACTGTATTCATAGACCCTTTCATTATACACCTGGTCATTGTACTCCATCACTTTACTATTATGATTACAAGGCTCAAGACCTCCCATTTTACAACCGATGTAAACCCCAATTAATGCAAAAACGCTTTTTTATGGCCATGCTATTTTTTCTGCAAATAATAAATTGAATATCAATTGCCCTATATTTTTCCATCAAACTATTATCACTTCTTTTAATTTCGCTCCTTCTACTTTTAGGATCTAATTTTTAATTATTAGATCAATTACACATAAAATCCGAATTACGAAATTTTTTCTGATTTCGAACTCATTAGACATTATACATATAACTGAAACCTCGACACGAGAGTACCAGCTTAATTCAACACTTTTTGTACCAAATTAACAGACATTCCGGTATAATCGAACATTGAAACGTGGTGTCCGTACTCTTATCTATGTTCATTCCAGGTTTACGGCTGACACCTTTACTTCACATTGTCTATCATAACTCGAAGACTCAACATGGATTGTATTAACATCTTTAGATCTCTTAATAGATTGCATGTATTATTAATTATCTACAACCATCTCCAGAATCGATTATTTAACTTGTGCGTTTATTGCAGCATCTTTACACCACGCGCAATAAAAAAATCATTGCTGGCGACCTCAACATGCCAAAGTTAACCTGGTACGATCCTGCATATCACAGTTGCTACTCACCATTCATCAGAACGCTAGACTTGGTAGGATTCAGGCAATTTATTGAGCAACCTACTAGAAATTATTTTATCCTAGTTCTATTCTCAAATCGAACCTGTCCTTATTTAACCAGGATGTATTTTTATTGTTCTTTAACAGAGACCATAAAATATTATTTTTAAACATATTATGCGCCACTTCTTCTGCCAACTTTTCTAAGACATCTCATGATAAGCACACCCACATCCATATTACTTGGAAACAATTTTCAGAATTGATTAGTACAGAATACTGGAGATGATCCTTCTCTCTAGTGATTTCACAACAGCCTCTTCAACATTTCATTCAAAAATTGAAGAGTTATTTTCGGAGGCGTCATATAACGTCATTAAGCATACAAAATTGACGAAAGACCAGAAAACAAAACAAATAATATAAGCTACATATTTTGATTAGGAAAGGCACGACATTTTCGCTCTTCTTCGAATCGTTCTTACTTCTTCATGAAACTTTCTTTGGACACTTGCTCCTTTGGTCTTTTAGTGAGTTTATTCCATTTTTGTTGTATTGTGTGTAGTGCAGACTTATTTTGGGTCCACTAAAAATTCATTTGTTTCCCCGATGTTATCTGTGAAGAATTCCTTCTATACTTTTACTCCACCTACAACAAGTCAAAATAAATTTATTAAACCAATCAACTTCCGCGACTGGTACACCGATTATTCTGAGTATCAATATGAGTGACATAAGTAAATTCTTTCAGCAAGCAACTGTCAATCTGAAACCAGACATAGCAGGCATACCTACAGTCTTATGCAAAATGGGTAGCAAATAATTCAACTTTTCTTGCTGGACGCATCTATCGAATCTGGTATCTTTCCGGCAGAATGGGAACACTCAATTTTTATACCCAGATTCAAATAAGGCTCAAAACAGTTAGTTACGGACTCCCGATCGATAAGCCATACAGCTATTATACTTTATCTTTCTTATTTGAAAAATGTGAAAGAAAACGATACTAGAATATCTTAAACCTATATCTTTTTTCTCTTCGCAGCATGGCTTCATTCCTGCCATTTAGAATACTTAGATTTCATCAAAAGCTAATAGAAAATGGTTTGGGGCAGCAAAATTGTATTCCTCAGTATACATCACCGAAAGCAAATAAAATCCGAATTACGAAATTTTTTCTGATTTCGAACTCATTAGACATTATACATATTACTGAAACCTCGACACGAGAGTACTAGCTTAACTCAACACTTGTTGTACCAAATTAACAGACATTCCGGAATAATCGAACATTGAAACGTGGTGTCCGTACTCTTATCTATGTTCATTCCAGGTTTACGGCTGACACCTTTACTTTACATTGTCTATCATAACTCAAAGACTCAACATGGATTGTATTAACATCTTTAGATCTCTTAATAGATTGCATGTATTATTCATTATCTACAACCATCTCCATCTCTTCTTTAACTCATGCGTTTATTGAAGCATCTTTACACCACGCGCAATAAAAAAATCATTGCTGGCGACTTCAAAATGCCAAAGTTAACCTGGTACGATCCTGCACATCACAGTTGCTACTCACCTTTTATCAAAACGCTAGACTTGATTGGATTTAGGCAATTTATTGACCAACCTACTAGAAATGATTTTATCCTAGTTCTATTCTCAACTCGAACCTGTCCCCAGCTAACCAGGATGTATTTCCATTGTTCTTCAACGGTGACCATAAAATATTATTTTCAAACATATTATGCGCCACTTTTTCTGCCAACTCTTCGAAGACATCTCATGTTAGGCACAGCAACATCCATAATAACTTGAAAATAATTTCAAAATTAATTAGTACAGAATACTGGAGATGATCCTTCTCTCTAGTGATTTCACAACGGTCTTTTTAACATTTCATTCAAAAAATAAAGAGTTATTTTCGCAGGCTACATATAACGTCATTGAGCATACAAAATTAACGAAAGCCCAGAAAATAAACTAATAATAGAAGCTACATTTTTTGATTAGGAAAAGCACGAGATTTTCGCTCTTCTTCGAATCGTTTTTACTTCTTCACGAAACTTTCTTTGGACACTTGCTCCTTTGGTCTTTTAGTGAGTTCATTCTACTTTTGTTGTATTGTGTGTAGTGCAGACTTATTTTGGGTCCACTAAAAATTCATTTGTTTCCCCGATGTTATCTGTGAAGAATTCCTCCTATACTTTTACTCTACCTACAACAAGCCAAAATACATTTATTAAACCAGTCAACTTCCGCGACTGGTACACCGATTACTCTGAGTATAAATATGAGTGACATATGTCAATTCTTTCAGCAAGCAACTGCCAGTCTTAAACCTTATATAGCAGGCATACCTACAGTCCTATGCAAAATGGGTAGCAAATAATTCAACTTTTTTTGCTGGACGCATCTATCGAATCTGGTATCTTTCCATGTGAATGGAAACACTCAATTTTTATATCCAGATTCAAATCAGGCTCAAAACAGTTAGTTACGGACTCCCGATCGATAAGCCACACAGCTGTTATAATTTATGTTTCTTATTTATTTATTTATTCATTTATTTATTTATTATAGAAACATGCAAAGGAAACGATACCAGAATATCTTCAACCTAGTATCGTTTTCTATTTCGCAGCACGGCTTTTTTAACAGAAGTTCCTACATCACCTGCCAGTTAGAATACTTAGACTGCATCAAAAGCTCAATATAAAATGGTTGAACTGGCATAATTGTATTCTTCGGTATAACTGAAGCTTTTAAAACAGTACCAAATAAACGGTTAATATGAAAGCAGAATTCATATGGAATAGATAGTCATATTCCCTTTTCGATAACCTCTTTCCTACAGATCGCACATACAGCGTTGTGGTCAATGTTCACAGATCGCCTCACCTGCCGTTCCGAAGTTGCTTGGTACTGGCAGGTATTTAGGTCCATTATATGTTTTCTATATTTACACGATATAAATACAGTCATAACTCATAGTTTGCGGACGATATGAAAGTTGTCATTTCTTTCCCATTTTAAAAAGATAAACTGACATCGCTAGACTAAACAAAGAATTGGCTCCATTATTCAACTACGGTTAAATTAATAATATCTTATTGTCTGTAGACAAATATAAAGTTATGCTTTCAAGATGTTATATACTTGATAGATCGATACTTTTTTATAGTAAGACATTCAAATGATCGGTAGCACATGTGAACTTTGGTTCAGATATTCTGCATCGCTTTTTTCAACGATCATATGCATAACGTACTCTCAAAAGCGAAGCAGAGTATTATTATACATAAGTTCCTCACTGTCTCACACTGTAATTTCGAACTTTATAAACTTTTCACTATACCTCCCTTTGATTACTGTAATGTAATATATAGCAGCATAAACAAAACCGATATGCACGTGTTCTAAAAGTTAACGTATTCTTACCAAATCAATCATTGGGAATAGCTCGAATCAATCATATCGAGAAAAGTGTAAGAAACTAATGCCAAAATTAAACAAAACCTAATACTGTTTTTCAGAATTATATCTGATAATATAGATGTACATTCTTCTATTAGCTTCCGACAAGATTCTAGGTATAATTTAAGAAACCGATATAACATAGTGAAACTACCAAAATTCAGCAAGAAATAAAGGAAAATCTTTTACCTGAATAAGTATTCTAAACTCTGTAATTTTTTCCCGAAAACCATAAGAATTTGCGCCTATTTATGTGATTTTAAATAACATCTATCTTTGTTCCTAATTGTGAGTAAATTAACTAAACTTATCCACCTAGATATCTCGCTAGTAGAAATATATTCATTCATGGGTAATGGTAGAGATATCAGTTTTGCAACTTGCATATTGAAAATTCACTTATGCGTTTAGTATTTAACTTCCAGATTACTTCGGTTACATCCACGTCAACAAAACGGACCCATGCATGATATCACACTGAAGCACTGAATCTTCTACTAAACCAAAAGAGAAATACGTCTTCCAATCAAAACCATCAGTTAAAGTTTCGCTACAGAAATACCTTGAGAATATATTCGCGATTGTACATACCAAACATTGATTATACCAAAAGTTTGGCAATTATTGATCAGGATAAGCATGCTTTGGATATCCAAGTATAAAATTATTTTTTATCTTTTTATTCCGTACAATAATTGCTCACAAATGGAAAATTCCGTTAATATGAATAAATTCTGGTTACCATTATTATTTTAAAGAACGTAAAATTTACCAGGACAATTAATCTTTAGTATTTATTGACGATTGTACATATTTGGCTTTGTTAACCTCGTTCACATCACACGTGAAAAAACTATCCCATAGACGATACCACCATGCCGCAGCGAATATTTTACGATGACCTGCAATAAATACATCTTTTATTCAAAACAGACATATATTTCGATTAATCAATTTCAACTAAACAGCTTATATGCGATTTCCCATATATTCGATTGTCACATACTTCAAAATTCAATACTATTTTGTACATTTATTTTTCCTTATCCGAAAATTTTATTCTGTGAAAAGCAGCTAACATTTCGAATTTCTGTAAAAATGATTAATTACCGTTTACGATCGTTATTTTAACGAACATATAATTTCAACTGCGCAATTGACCTTGAGATGGTCTACATTTCTGGCTTTAATAATACAAACAATGTTTTAATTATTGATCATGCTTAGTGTAAGATGCAACTTTATGAAATTCTTCCTTTTCCTTCATCTTAACCATTCATTTCAAATTAATTTCCAGAATTTAAAATTTTGTTGATTATATTTTCCGGTATTTTATATTTATGCTGTATTTGATGAAAAACATTCCTTTTGTTATTTAAAACTTGCTATTGTAAATCTTCTCTTTACATGCCTTTGGTCAATTATTTGTTTTATTTTTTCGTTTCGGTCATTGTCGGTCATTGTTGTTGAATTTGGTTGCCATTTGGGGCACTTGTAATTGGCTTGTATTTTGACACCTCTTTTGGGTGTCTTGTCTTTGATAGACATTTTGGATGGCAACTTTGGTCGTCATTGAACTTGCTTGCATTTGATATAATTGATTCTGGAGTATTTTGACTCCACTGTTTGCTGTACGTTCATATACAGTTGAGGTTTGTATAATTATTGTTGTTGTAATTGTTGCTAATTACAGTACCGTATAACATCCAAATTGTTGTTTTGAACTTGTCGAACTGAGAAACGGGTGGAATACGCGTTACTCACGTGCGAAACGTTACACTTAGCGTGCCTTGGATATTTGAGAATAAATCATTTATATTTATAAAATTTATTTGAAATTCTAAATTCATACTATTATTATAATGTAGTAAAATACGCGTGTAATAAATGTCTAAGGGATTAAAGACACGTTTTGATTTGAAAGATCCGCAATACATCGACCATGACGTCTTATATTTTTCCCCACGGAAGTGTAAGTGTACGAATAATATATCCTGATATTCAAAATCTCAAAATAATGTGAGCGGCGGGGAAATATGTTTTTGCATGAATTCTTATAGCTATTTTTGAGTTTGCGACTATGAATAGTACATATACTTAGCTGCCGTACAAAAATAGTTTACTTTTCACAGAAAAATAGTTTAATCTGGTATCGCTTGGGTGTAGGTATATTAGGTATATCTGGTATTATAGGTTCAATTGCCTCTGAGTGTGAACCACAATGCGCAGCAGCCTCTGCATGGTACAAATTGGATGCTTTTCTAGTGGTTCTTCGTATTTTTTGTTATTACGAAAAAGAAAAATGCACATCAATTAGCGCTCTCATGTACACTTAGCAATTTATTCACTCATTTATTTCGAAAAATGATAAAGTTAGGTTAAATAATCACATGAACATCTAGTAGATTATTACCGGTAACACATTTCCATCGAAATCTGGAATTTCCTTCAATAAGCAATTTATTCTCCTGTAAGAACAACAGAACTGATTATAATCTGTTTAGTCGTCTTGAAAACATAGTTCATGAAGCAAGTAACGACAGAATACGATCATCATTTCATCACTCAGAGATTTTAGTCTCAACATTTTTGCAAATATGTTCTCACGTGTTTCCCAATAGCTGTTCTGATGTGAAGCACATCATCTCTTCTGTTATATATTTCATTTTGATGCTTATATAAGAGTAAAAAGCGTTGTATTTCTTCAGGGTAATCTAACTCGATTCGGCGGTACAAATACAAATGAAACAAAACCTCCTATCAGTTAACACGACCACGAAAGTAGAAATGTCTTACAAAGATATGCTGTTACAGGAGACCTCACCTGTAAATTACAAAACTAATGTACCCTACTCACAAAAGCAAGCTCAAAATGTAATAAATTCGAAAAAATCTGACTATCCGGTACGCAAAAATAACTCCCCATAAGCGTTGAACATAAGATGTACGAACATTAGCAAGTCCGAAGAAAGCCTGTTTGATTGCCAACAAAAACACAACGTCGAGAAATGGATTCAACTTTGCCACGTAATGCAAATTGGAAATGTTACCGCAAAAAAATTAACTCGTCTAACTCGCCACTCAACTTCAGCTCAAATTGATCAACCTCGCTTGGTAAAGGCAACCCTGAAAGGCGAGGCAGACATCGAGAACTTATTGCTGAATGCGTACCTAACGGATACAGATCCCGAATCAAATTGCCCCAGATATCCCGATGTACCATGTCTAACGACTAAAGTCGCTGTTTAACACGTAGACCACCTGTTTCTTAGTTCGACAATTCAAAACAATGATTCGAGTTTACTACGGTTCTATTACCAAGATCAATAGACAATAACAATTGACAAATCTCAACTGTACCGAGTTGTACAAATGATGTGAGCCAAAAATGCTCAAATGTTCCAAATGACAACAATAAATTCAGCCAATGCTGACAAGATAGACTGACAAATGATAAACGCAAAGGGATAAAATTACCGTCAAAAATGTCTATCAAATACTAGACACCCGAAACGGTGTCAATATCCAAGTACCCAAAATGGCAATCAAATTCAACAACAATGTCCGACAATTGCATAAATAATGAATTAAAATAAATGGTTCACCAATATGTGAAACGAAGATTTCCAATAAGACAATTACAAAAAGCAAGGTTTAACATCTTACTTATAAAGAAATAATAAACAAAACCAAATTCAAGTCACAAAAATCAGTATTTTATAAAATTCGGAAGTAGAAAGGAAAAAGAAGAATTTCAAAGCTACATGACATTTAACATGTCTCTTACACTTCCCACCAAATTCTCCCATGTAGTCAAAATGTGTAATCAACTTAGCTAAAGTGTCTACAACCTACAATTCATAAAGCAAACAAAAGGACAATAGAATAAAGCAAGTGACTTTATTTGGTGGCGAGTCACACACGCCACGTCGCATCAACATCACTGGACACATGTGGCTTTTTATAGGGGAAAAAGTGTGCTAGACTAAGACCCACCACGTCCTTCGGTTCTGCAACTCTCCTAAAAGAAGCTTATGCATGCTATCCAACGCGAGCGAGCCTTGTGTATTTCATCCAAAAACAGCAACATGTCGCGCCAATTAAACAAATCTAATCTGCAAAATATTATTAGTGTATCATGAGTTCGAAACACAAATGGCTCCTCAGGTACACACTTTACACACACTTTACTCCAATGATATGGATTGTCATGGCTACCATACGTCGCCCTCATTTCGGCTGATTCAGTGTCATGTGAACCAGGCTTACTATTCATCCGGGCTGAATAGGTGTCAGGTGAGCCAGGCTTGCTTTCCACCGTATCTGAATTAGTGTCGGAAAATTCAATCACAGAATCCGACCGAGCTAATTTACTGTCAGGTAACTCCGCTTCCTGAGCACAACCGAAAACATAAACTTGAAGATCCTTTAATTTTACACAAACAGAAATCATTTCTTGGCAATTAACGAGGCTAACAGGCCTTCCTATAGACAACATTTGCACAACTGACCAAATCGACTCCAATCAATACGAGCTCGACGTGACACGAAGTCTGTGAGTTGCTGAAACGTAATTTCTAATCCCTCGCAGTATACAGCGTTCTTCAGATAAGCCCATTTTTGCTGGAACGAAGCCGGTAAAATATGCACAATATACTCCAAAGTGTCACTTGCATTCAAAACCGCCTGGCTCTCCAATAGAGTGAGGGCAACCTGACATTTATGCATTGACGAATCAAGAATCGCAAAGCCTTCTGACTGGCCAATTAATCGTCGGGCCTCTTCCAATAACTCATCTAAAACTGAGTGAGCCACAAGACAAGGTAGACCTGATGTTCGTTTATGACAGGTACCATGAGTTAATTTCAAGATTGTAGCATTAGCAATAGCTAAATATGGCTCCAATTCAAGTGCCCGTTTAGAAGGTGCACAGCTACAGTCGAGTCCATATCTACCAACTAATGGAGACTCCGAAAAGCGTCTACGCCATCCTTTAGTACCTAACCAAACCACGCACTAACCTTGCCTAAACGGTCAGGCATCAGAGATGTACAATAGGATTGTAAACACAAAATAAGAACGTAATCAGGTATTCAACAAAGTCCGAAAAGAATCGAGCTCATTTTCGAATCCGCGCAGCTTTACCATTACCTGAGGACGAAGTTCATCAGTGATCGATGAAATTTGATACTGCTTCGATTTCAACCGACCAAATAGTCTTTTTCTCGAGACAAATACGAGAAGGAACAAACAGAAGGCGGAACGAAGATCCAGTTGATCCGCGTTCAAACAGGCAGACATCCAAATTGCCGGGTTTGTCCAATTAAGCAATTTTAGTTTTCTGTTTCTGCAAATAAACAATCCGACTTGAAAACTGACAGACTAAAGTCGCTGTTTAACACGTAGACTACCCGTTTCTTAGTTCGACAATTCAAAACAATGATTCGAGTTTACTACGGTTCTATTAACAAGATCAATAGACAATAACAATTGACAAATCTCAACTGTACCGAGTTGTACAAATGATGTGAGCCAAAAATGCTCAAATGTTCCAAATGACAACAATATATTCAGCCAATGCTGACAAGATAGACTGACAAATGATGAACGCAAAGGGATAAAATTACCGTCAAAAATGTCTATCAAATACTAGACACCCGAAACGGTGTCAATATCCAAGTGCCCAAAATGGCAACCAAATTCAACAACAATGTCCGACAATTGCATAAATAATGAATTAAAACAAAGGGTTCACCAATATGTGAAATGAAGATTCCCAATAAGACAATTAAAAAAAGCAATGTTTAACATCTCACTTATAAAGAAATAATAAACAAAACCAAATTCAAGTCACAAAAATCAGTATTTTATAAAAGTCGGAAGTAGAAAGGAAAAAGAAGAATTTCAAAGCTACATGACACTTAAAATGTCTCTTACACTATGGTGGGAAATGATGTGTAACTTAAACTCCAGGGATAAAACGGTATCAAGAAATATATTTTCACTTCGTGTACTAAAAAATACTTCTCGTGCATCGATTCAGGAAACCGTAGAGCACGACGTCAAGCAATTAAGCTACATTGCGTGTTCTCTAGATATTTCTAAAGCTGTTGTTGTGGACACTTTTCGAGTTACTTTTCCGCCAAAATATAAAGGAAATGGACCGAAACCTCTGAAGATTACGTTCTTGACCAGCGCTGTGGTCGAATTAGTAAGGTCAGAATGGAAAAAAGAAAACGAACATCACCTAATAATGTTAGAGTAAGCCCACCCAAACCTATTGTCATAAGTCAAACACTCCCCCATCTGTAGACAGCGGATAGCAGCGTTTCCATTCTAATGGGAAAAATCAATGCATCAAAAAATGTTGTATGTCCGGCTCAATTCGAGTCGGACTGATTAATTCACACCGAAACCTAATTGTCGATTCAAGCGGTGGGCGACCAATAAGCAGCTGACATGTTCTATTATCTCAGACACTGACTACTCAGAGGGATCCAGCATCACTCTGTTTAACGCCTCAGCACACCACACGGTTCATCACTACATGTTAAGTCGGACACCAGAAAAGCCGGACCAATAACTTTAGTTTAGAACTCAGAACTCAGAACTCAGAAAATTTTATGGTAGAAAAAGCATTACGCTTAACAATAACCATAGGATGACAAGGTATATGGAATATATAAAAAAATATATGAAATATCTCAAAATAAATAGGAACACTCGCATACCGCATGGTTTGTCATAAACTCATCGAGTTTGGAAGCGAAAACCTCAACATATACTGATCGTGTGATTTATTCATGCAAATAGTTCCAAGTAAAACAAATTCTTACCGAGAAAAAATTACGACGTATATCCAATCGATAATGCGGAATGCCAAAAGCATTGAATGTGTTCGCGTTCGAGTAGGGTCATTTGGCTTTAGCAAGTGTTTAAGGGGATGGTTTACAGAATGCAGGATTTTGAATGTCAACATAAGGTTGCTACGTATCCGCCGTTGGGTAAAATCGTGTAGGTTCAGTTTTAACATTTGCTCTCTGAAAGGCAAATTTCTGAACCGGGAGACCAACTTTGAAGCACGATGATAAATCCTGTCGAGTAGTTCGATATACTTCCTCAGCCATGGTGCCCAGGCTTGGATGGAATATTCCATAACCGCACGTATATACATGTTAATTACCCGGGGTAGGGTTTCGGGCGTAAAAATAGGGAATATTCTTTTGAGAAGACTCAAGATACGGCAAACTTTATTGTAAACCATCCGGCAATGATGTCTAGGCTCAAGGTTAAACTAAACCCAGATACCGAAATCGTTTTCTGCTGTAGTCCAGACGAGAACTTGCGTGTCAAGCTGATACGTGTGGTGCAGAGATTTTCCAAGCTGCAGCACTTTATATTTCGCAGGGTTATATGGTAACACATTTAACTGGGATCAACGAAATAAGATGCTTAGATCCCGTTGAAACGCCATACAGTCATTAGCACACCTGACACGTTTCCATATTTTAATATCATTGGCAAATAGTATGAAGTTGCATCCAATATTCTCTACTATATCGTTCATATACACCAAGAATAGAAGAGGTCCAAGCACTGATCCTTGCGAAACTCCACTCGTGACGTTTATTTTACTAGATAAGGTTCTGCTAACACGAACTTGGACGTGTTTATCAGTAAGATAGTCCCTTATCCACTCTAGCAATATTCCCCTTATTCCATAAGATTTGAGCTTTCTGATTAAGATGTCATGGTTGACTCTATCAAGCGCTTTGAAAATAACGATGTACCATGCATGTACAGTTTCACCTTCATCTAGTACCTCGGCCCAATCCTCGAACGTTGTAAGAAGGTTAGAAAAACAGCAACGAAATCTTCGAAAACCGTGTTGTGTTGCTGTCAAAATGTTTTGGTTTTCAAAATGTTCTTTTATGCGTGCAGTCACAATGCGTTCCATTAATTTAGAGAGCACCGGAGGTAACGTTACTGGTCTATATTTTGCTGTATCTGAACCGCTACCGCCGTGGTATTTGCCTTCATTTAAGCTGAGATTGAATATGCGAGTGAGAGGAGCAGTCAAAGCAACGCGACACCTGCGAAGTATGACGGGGGTAATTTTGTATGCGCTTGGGGACTTCTTTTCGTTTAGGTGACAAAGTTTCCGCCAAACAATGTATTCGTTGATAGTCATTTTACTTTGTAATTCGAAATGTGGTAAATTTGGTTAAACTTGATATGGGATACAACGCTTGGGATTGAAGACAAATGAATAAAACTTTGCTAAAGCATCGGCGGTATCTTGGTCAGTGTCAGTCAATCCATTAGTTGTTAATACAGAGAATACGCCTGGTTTGATCTTTGATCGTTCATTGACTATCTTGTGGAGAATATTAGGATCCTTTTCCATTCTCTTGAGCAATTTACATTGGAATTCCATGCGATCTTCTCTAACAATAGTCGTGACGTCATCCCGTATCTTACTGAATCGCTTCCAAGTTGCTTCCGTACCAAACTTCTTATGAGTTACAAAAGACTCTCGCTTAACAGATAACCATTTCTTAGTTCTACTCCGAATAACAAACTGGTTGTTGTAGCTGCATTTGTGGGGTATAAAAATCGAGTTTTCCTAAATCTTCAAATTCAGATAATTGAGAAACGAATTGTCATATGAGCCATAATCCATTAAATCAAACTTATGAGTGTGTGCATCCCGGTGACTGATATTTACTCATTTTCACTACTCAGAAAAAATTGAGTGCGTCTATGCGGACGCAAACAGCCTTTTCAACAAATTAATTGATAGATTTATAATGAAACAGCGCCAGACATAGTTGCAATAACAGAAACATGGTTCCATGCCTCATTGTCTGATAATGAACTATCTTTGCCTAGCATGTCACTATTCCGGCGTGACCGTTTAGGCGATGACGGAGGAGCAGCCTTCTACCTAAAGCATTCGTTTATCTGTAGAGCTATGAACGATTGGACCATTGATATAAGTGACACACTTTGGTGCTCTCTAATTCATACTTCAGAAGACCAACGCATTATCGGAGTTAACTAACTTTCTCCAACAGCAACTCTCGACCTAAACAATAAGCTGATTAATGCTTTACGCTATGTAACAACGCGGTACAATACTCACATATTAATAATATGGGATTTGAACTTTCTTCAGCTCTATAGCCCTGATGATCACCCATCAGAAACACTTGAATATGAACTTCCAGCGTCTTGGATTACGTACCACTTAATAACCATGTTTTTAAAATTTACTCGTAAGAAAGGATCAGACCAGCCATCTATCTTGAATTTACTACTTAAATAAGATCCCACAGCTGTGAAGAATATCGTTTATGAATCGCTATTCGCACGAAGCGAGCATGCTGTTCTAGAATTCCAATCCGTTTAAATCGCTACGCGCAACAGTGACGTAATGAACTGCGTTGGAAGAGTGATCTACCGTGTTCTGTTGGCCGAGTTACAAAGCACTAGTTTCGCAAAACTGGATTACTTCGATCCGGATATCCATTGGCGCTCTCTTTTACAGCACCTTAAATATATACTGGAGAAACATTCAATGTTTGTTTTGAAGAAAACGTTTCAACGTAATACATTTTCACCACGAAGCAGGACTTGAAAGTGGATAAAACAAACGGCAACAGCATGGGAGTTTCACAAGGCTACCAACACAGCTGATTCTCGGGCACAATTAACACGACTGCGAAACACAATTATCAGATTAGTTGGAGATGGTTAACAAGTTTTTTAATCGCAATTGATTTCCCAGATGCGCCAGAATCTGAAGCTCTTATATAGGCTTGTAAACGATAGAACGAATATTAAACCAGGAGTCTTTGCCCTAAAAACTTCGTCCGGTTCCACAAAATCCAGTAATCAGACCGATGACATGTTAGCAGACGTTTAGCGCCGAAATCCACGGAGCCTGGCCAGGAACCAATCATTCGACTTGACCGATCGACCTTGAGTGAAGTATTGATTACTTCGCCGGTGGTAGCACAGCACTTACGAAAATTAAACGTAAAGAAATCTCAAGGACCAGACGAGATAACGCCAAAGCTGCTCAAAATATGTCATGCACAGCTATCTGAACCTCTATCTTGCATGTTTAATAATTTGCTCCAAGCTGGCGTAGTGCCACAAGGCTGGAAACTGGGACAAATAACACCTATTTACAAAGGTGGTTGCCGTTGTGATGGGAAAATTTACAGGCCGGTGACCTTGCTGTCTTCGGTATCGAAAGATTTCAAGCGAATAATAACCGCAGAAATCGTGCGACATCTGGAAACGAATCAACTTTTCGCAGTTGCCCAACATGAATTTCGCAGAAATCGCTCTTCTCTAACAAATTTGCTGACAAGCTTAAAAGATTGGACGAGGATTGTAGATGCGGGGGGGCTGTATTCCTGCGTGCTACCTGGACATTTCCAAAGCGTTCGACAGAGTTGATCACAATTTACTCTCGAACAAGCTAAAGAAAATCGGTGTTGTTGGAAGACTATACGAATTGCTAAGAGATTACCTCAGCAACAGACACATCCGAGTTCGAGTGGGCGGCCTGTTATCGAAGAACATCGATGTCACTAGCGGAGTTCCACAAGGCTCAGTGCCTAGACCAATACTGTTTCTAGTCTATATGAACGATATACTACTACCAAATGATAGTAAGATGGTTTTGTTTGCAGACGATATAAAAGTATGGAGGCAAATCAGAAATGCTGACGATTGTATCTTGCTGCAAAACGGTTTGAGTGCTTTGTTCAACTTGTCATCTGAAAATAAACTGTCATTGAATATGCAAAAGTCGAAGATCCTTGCGTCGTCTAAGCTTCATTATGTGTGAGCGAACTTCTGCCTCTGTAGGTGGTCCCTGTGGGGCCGGGCAGTGAATGATGGAACCACTTGACGGCGCAACAGTCTGGAACAAGCTCCCAGATTACATAGTAAAACTACCAAACGTGTTCAGCTTCAAAATGGAATTACACGTTAAATGGTCTATCATATTTTCGCACATTGTTTAATAAAAACTAAAAAACAAAAACACGCCAAGTTAGATTTTTATCATTCTGTCTAGGCATGGGCAACCTTCTTCGTTTTCTTCTTCTTCTTCGTCAGAGAAAACAGGGGGGCAAGCCCTTGGAAGCCGAATCTCTTTATATCAGCAACCCAGTCCATGGAGAACCTCAGTTGACAGAAATATGTCCAGTGTTGTTCAGCTTCGCCGTGATTTACAGGCAAAACACCTTAGCCAAAAAGTTGCGTGAATGGTTTTTCAGAGCTTGCTGAGATACAAACCTCTTCGAAGCGAATTACCAGTAAACCAATTCTTGTTGATAAGCTGTGAATCCATGAGGTAGGCGTGTGTCCAGTAGCTGTTGAAGCTTGAAGAGCCATTGGCCACGGGTTCTTGAGTCACGTTCACGAGAGGGAAAAACTCGCCGCAGATCGTCACCATAAGCTCCCAGTATATGCGACGGTGTTAGCAGGGCAGGTCGTTAGCGCACAACGCCGAATAATGAGCCGACAGAGGTTTGAGGGTTGGAACTATCTCAAATAAGAATTGATTCATCCTTTGTACTCGTTTAGTCGCCCGCCTTGCAATTTTTCAAATGATAACGTTCTCCCTAGTTTTGAGATAGGGGGGGACTGGCCAAAACATTATTCCAAAACTGTTAGCACGTAGTGGAATAAAGAATGCGAAAATTTGTGGAGTGAATAACCGAAAAAGACCGACTAA